>JANFCV010000350.1:0-202500 GCA_024500475.1 Phthorimaea operculella
ATCGTATGAGGCACATGAGGGCTAACAATATGGCTCTCAAAGGTGTTGTTAGGAATTTTGCTGTCGGTATCCAGGATGTCTCTCTCTCTCTCTCTCTCTGCCGTCTTCTATGAAAGCCACATTTAGAAAATTGCTATCTACCTAAGCCAGCATCACACGTCGAAGTAAAATCATGCTAAGTAAATACGTATGGAGTTTTCAAACCGGTTCTCAGAAATCCTTTTTGAAGTTAGACTATGGAACGTTTGCAGTGCTATTTTAGTAAAATTCCATGGCGGTATGCTGGAAGGAAGCATAACAAACAAACAGCTGAGCAAAACACTATACACAACTTCCTTCCGGCACGTCCTGTGCTAGGTATACAGTCAGCCACTCCTGAAGCTGTACCTCTATGGATGCATAGCTTTTGTAAACAACGGCTAGTTCGGATATAAGGGATCAGGAATTGTGTGTCGAGGGTTGTACACGTCGCAAGCGAGGGAAGTCGTAAACACGATAAAAATATCCTCAGGTGTTGCACTAGAACCCACATAGTTATGGTACTTTACGAGTAGGTATACCATAAAATGTTGACATATTGTAAATTCTTTGAATGTAAGTATGAACCCTTTAACTTTCTTCTTGAAAGCATCTCGTTAACTTTCTAGTTAGAGCCAAGACACTCATTGTTCTATTAATAGGCATTACCTGCACATCCAATAACCGAAGTTCTAATATTAATAACGTTTTTATCAGCACATCTGATGATTTGACAGATACATCTCGGTTTGAATTGAAAGCATCATTGTAAGTCAATCAGCCGGTGTCCATGTTTGGCCTTCTAATCAGAATACAACTGAGTATAGGACCGACCATTATTCTGAGACCTTCGTCTTTGGGAGTTTTGATCTGATGGGAGTTATTTGTGTGTTGGGTGTTGGTGCACAGATCCACCAGTTTTTGTTGACCCCAGTTTCGAAGGAATAATGATGTGTTGAGGGTGTTCTGTGTGCTGGATGGTGAACAAAGGCTTGGTTGTTGTGTTGAGGCCCCATTCGAGCCGGTTCCAACCGGTTTGCTACCGTGCTGCGCCGGCGCATGCAGCCAGTTCACGAGGAGGTTTTGTTTTGAGTTCACTTCGCTGGGAGATGTGATGAATACTTACAGTAAAGTTTGGTTTCGATCAAAATTCTAATAATTCACATTCGAAGAAGTTACAGTTCGAGTTACATTTTGTTTTGAAATAGACATTTATTTACAAAATGTGACATTTAGTGAAGACCATTTAGTCGAATCAGTTTACTACCTATTATCATCATCATCCCCATACCATTTGGGGGCACGGCAGTGCCCCACCAAGTCGAGCTGACAGCGGCACGGCCGTACCATCCTTTTCTCGAACCAGTTCAAGCCATTTTGACCCCCATAATTCCCTTGTCGATAAGTTTAGAACCCTCATTTTAAAATATCTTATCAAGCACTGCATAGACACGATACGTTTCAAATTTCATTTAATTTGGACCAGTAGTTTAGAAGTTATAGTTAGTCAAAGTTACTTAATTTTCTGCCTGACTGACTGACTGACTGACTGTCTGACCGATCATCAAAATTCTAAGGTACTTCTAGCAGACTGAGGAGCTTGAAACTTAGAATACAACTTGTATTTAGTGTATGAATAAAGGAAAACTATAACATTCTGCAAAGTCGGTTGCAACCGCATAACTAACTTTGTATTTCCATACAAATGTATAGGATTACAAAGTTAACTTTGCGGATGGGCTTTGAGGAAATTTGTAGCTGAGGCTCAAGAAGTAGTTCCAGATAAGAGAAAGAGGAAGACTATCTACAAAAAGAAATGAGATTCCACCAAAAACATTTACTTGTAAAAAGAACCAAGTCTCGCCTCTCAGTTCATATACTGTAAAAAGTTGTGAGATCCATGTGATGCCAAGTCGGTTATTGATTTATTCAAGGACTACTTCAGGGAACTTTCATCTTAAGCTATTGCGTAATTAGATAACAGACATCATCTTACAGTAACTATATCGATATGAGTATTAAATTATTATGAGATACGATTGTCTAGTGCGATGGCCGGGTCATTCTAGTTGTTGTAATTATTTTAGACTTGGTTCTTTTTACAAGTAAATGTTTTTGGTGGGATTCTATTTTATTTTCTATCCAAGGTTCAGATTCTGAACTAAGACAGAAGAAAATCATGCGTTACTCGGTAAAACCTCCTAGTCCTACTTCTTTGACGATCTCTTCCAGTCATCAGATGCCTTATAGCCCTGCCTTCTAACGGTCGTCGGAACACACCTTGCCATACCATCATCTTGGCTTCTTTATCGAGCGTGCCACGCCACGAAAGATGCGTTAGACCCGCATGCGCCCAAGGACTTTACATACATTACATCCTTGCATGCGCCTGCGCCGCGACGTGTGCGCAACAATGGCGGGCGGCGATCAGCTGATCACATCTGCGACTCCGCACTCTTCCATCCGCCAGCTGAAAACTAATACATCCATATATTCTATAGCAAATCACCAAAGGTGCGCCTACACACGTCAAGTCCGACATAATTATCCTAAATAGCGCGCACAATGCAGAAAGAGTCAAATATCCGGCGGTTGTTGACAACAACAATGGCAGATGCTCGAGCTGATTACAATGCTTCCACCGCTCTTTGAAAAATTTGTGGAACTGATGAATTTATTTTTGGGTACAGAAAAACACCTTTGCAACCAATCAGCTGATAACTAAGTACAAGTTGGTTCTGTGCTAACTATAGGAATTGGGAAAAAACCGTTCTGTTGTTCACAATGTAGGTGGAAGGAACACGGTTGGAATCACAGGTTGGAACCTAACAGATTATGGTGATTTGATTACCAGATTAATTTAAATTGAACAATACTATTTTATGTAATTTATTATTAAATAAGGTACCTACTAGGAAACATAATGGTACTTACCTAAAAAAACAAAACCTTCTCTATTAACTTTATTATTATCATACTTAATAATACCTTGTTTTACTGAATTAGTAACATGTTCTACTGTAAAATCTTATAAACAGGAAATCAAATGCGCTATCGTAAACACTCAACCCAGAAAAGAATTTATGATAACTTTTAAAATATAGTGAAAAACAATAACAAAGTTAATACTCGTAGCGATAGCTCGAGGTCGCGGCTTATCAGCATGTCGAGATGGAATCGGAAAAACGACTGAAAAGTTTCAAGAATAAGGTGGAGAATTGTGTAAAGAATGTACAATTGGATACATCGATAGCGCTGAAAGTTGCGTAAGGTGTATATTTAGCTCGGGCGAGCGCGGGGGGTGAGCGGGCGGTGGGGGGAGGGGCGCGGGGAAGCGGGGGGCGAGGGGAGCGCGATGGCGACGGCTCGTCTGCTGGCACCGCGTCTCCCTGCACAGCCCTTGCCAGGTGTATAGGGCAAGAGGTAGAGTCTGTCTAGAATTTTACAGATATTTAACGATCTTGTTCCTAAGTCCATGGAAATTGCTTCCATCAAGATTTTTTTCGACTTGAAACGGAAATTTTCTTATCAGAACATAAAACCGTGAATAACCTTGCACGTGACTTTGCGGATTTTATTGACTGTAACCTAATCCTGAGAATAACTACAGCAGTGTTCGATCGATAAAGAAACCTTAACACTGAAAATCAATTTGTGTTGAGTTCATGGTCGCGGCACGCCATCATGTCGGTACATTATTGCTTTGATAAGCTGAAAGGATTTTGTCGAACAATAGAGAGCGTATCATCCTACAGATACGGTCGCTAATGGGTTTACAAGATAAGTCGTTATGGTTTTGAAAGTTCCAGGTAGGTAGGTAATGGAAAGGAGTAGGTAAGGTGAGGATGATAATATGTTTGATGTTATAATTTGTTAGAATATCGAACCAGACACTTAATCAAATTAGGTTATTTATACAACGCAAACAGGTGGAAAAGGTGAGGTGAAGATGAAGACCTACAGTCCCGACTCTTATCCTACAAAATCACGCCACACGACACCAGCGACCAGCCAGCCATACCAGCCCCGCTCGACAGCCGGCCGGCTAACCGCAGCCAACTTTGACATCATAAGCCAAAGATAATACGCGCTCTCAAGGCTAGTCCATTCCACCGAGCTAGTTCTACATGCATATGAAACGACTATCGACACATTGTCGTGATTTCAGGGTCAGCGCGCGAACTGCACGACAAGCGACATTTCCGCCGACAACAAATGTCTTGACAATTTTATCGGACCACTCCAACTCTTGACGCACGATTCTCTAGCAAAAATAACGATGACTTCAACAACTGCAATAAGAATGGTACAGAAAAAACAACAACGCGGCCTGTAATAAACAAAATCGATTGCAAGTTTGCAGTTGGCAATTAACATACAAATTACTGGATTGCAGCAAAAAACTAAGTGTACCATGAGTGTGCGAGTGACGTGAGGTGGCGTGATCCGCGCTCCGCTCCAATGCACCACCTCGCCGGCACCGCGGCACCCACACGCGGACACACCTCCAGCGGGAAACCAGCTCGAGCAATATACAACGCATGCCAGACACAGCTCACACAACACCGGCTTCAAACCCGAACACCAGCGAACGCTAACCATTGGAAACTTCCATAAATGCAACTAGAAGTGCAATAGACAACCAGTTACTCTTTATCATTAGAATCAATGAAACTCTAAAAGGTAATAACGTTTTACGAGTATACATTACTCAGTTGGTTCAGTATACTGTTGTAGTTGGTATCGGTAAAGTAGAAATGGAAGTAAGGGTTGAAAATAATGTTGTTCTAGATCGCACCGACGATAGCGACGGCGGGTTGGAGATACTAGATCGTGCGACGCGGCACGTAGACAGACGTTCTAGATATAAGATCGATGTTTACAAAAAAATAAGGAAAATGTTGGAGTGGATGCGTGGCGTGATCGGGAGTCATTATGCGTGCCACAGTTGACGGATCATGTGCTAATGTGCATCATTTGCTGCGCATTATCGGGCGCGTTATCGCTCCTTTCTAGAAACCATTCCTTTCTAACACGCCGCCAACACCGCCATAGCCGACAACCCGAGGCTATCTTGATTTCAGTAGAAAATGAAGCGGCGCGTTTGATAAGGTCTTCAAATAGCACGTCTCATGAGCTTGATTGCTTCCGAGAAACCTGGTTGGATGTTAGACGATTATTCGCGGTTATGCTACGTGAAAAACAACAAAATAAATCACTCAGACTTTACACGTGCTCTTTATTATACTCAAAAGTGTTCTATTTATACTTACGCAGCGGTTGATGCTCCCGAATAACGCAAAAACTAAATATAATTTTAACAAAATAGTCAACAATCCTTCTTTAATATTTTAAAGTTCAACAATGACTAATTCAGTCTCATAACTTTTCATTCCAAACCCTAAGTACCTCAATATTTTGACTAAACTATTTATCACTTTCGTCACCCAGAATCAACGGATTCTCGTCAAGTCCTGAGATCACCACGTATTGCTGGTTGCTGCTGTACTTCTTCATCTCCTGCTCGAACAGGATGTTGTTGATGGCTTGCTTTATCATGGACTGCGTCCGGTCGTCGTGCTTGCGAAGGGAGTCCGCGATGTATTCCCCGAAGCTGTCGCATTCGTCCTTCCGACGCGTCAGGTCGGACCTTCGGAGCAGCTTCAGGGCTTCAGCGAGTCTGCCGTCGAGCGTGCTTGAGGCTGATGATATGTGAGGGTCCTTGAGCACTCTGCGTCGTACAGGGCGCGTGAGTCGGGGTTTAGCTCGCTCTCTGCCGCGCTTGAGCCTTGCACTCCCGTGGTGAATAGGCTGCACAGTCACCATCATAGGCTGCGAAGGTTCCTGCTTGATAAGCAACACCTCGTCTGGCTGCTGTTCGTCTTCCTCTAGGAACTCTGTCTCAGCAGCATAGTCTGGGTCATCATCATCGGACGCTGGGGCTACTTCCTTCACTGGCGGTGGTCTCTTCTTTGTGGAAGTGTTGGTATGCTGCACAAAAAGAAAAACTCTAGTTAGTCAAGTCACAAAATCAAAACAAAATACAATTAAATTCTACATGATATGGGATAAAATAAAATTGACATGACATTGACGTACTACTGCTTAGTTATTTTATTAACTCCGGATAAAAGTTAACAATCCTCTTCTTTTATTTTGGCTGAAATTATATTGTTTATGCCTTTCGACAATGATAAATCTTGTAGAAAAACAATGTAAAGTATTAAAACATCATCTATGTAAATGCGCCTTACTTTTGGAATAACATAATATTCTTCAGAGTTTATTGTACGGTAAACATCGTTCTGAACTTGAACAACATAACTCATCCAGTATGTACTTATTCCCACGTGTAAATAAATTCAAATGATCGAGAACAATAGCAACAGAATGGAACTGACAACGAGTTCTCGAAATCGCCGCAATAATGAGTCGAAACAAGACCTGTCACTTACCGCAGCTGTTCCGCGCATAGGCAAACAAAGGTGGTGTAGTGCCATATGTCATGGTTAAATTAGAACTAGCTAAGTACGATAGAAAAATCACGCAAGCCGAAATAACCGGTAAAATTATCAACGACTTAATTAATAGGCCTTTTCCAGAGCTATTTTTCTGGTAAAATTTTATACTTTGTTTTACATCAGTGGACTATTTACAAATCCTTTTGTCAATAATACCGGATCCGGCGAAATACCGTAATGTCACGGGTAATGTCGTGCGATACGATTAGAAACCACCTTTATTAGAGAAGTTAAGGGGAATATTACCTATTCTATTGTTTATTGCCGCATTAGTATCTGTGGCTGGGAGCTCCGACCACAAAATATGATATCATCCATTACTCTCCTTGTTATTATATTATTATGATTTATTGTATTACACATCGTTTCCTGTTTTCAACATTTCCTTACATAATTAGTAGCCTTTCCGGTGAATTAAATAAACAGCATTAATGCATTGTCATACTGCGAGTATTTAACTACAAAAATAATTAAGTATGTTTCACGGACTGTAAGTAAATAGGGAGGTACCTATTGTTTGTATTAAACCGACATCAGTTGGCACTAATCAAATCACGCCCATATCCCTTGTGGATCGAGCAGAGTGTCGATTTAAAAAGCGGTTATTCTCGCTTCGCCGCCGCGTTACAAATTTTTCCTTCGTGTTGGTTTAGTTGGTTAGGTAAAATTCAAAAAAGCTCTAATGTTCGGCGAAGTAGCTCAGTTTCTGGAAGTTATATCATCACATCACGTATCTATCTAGCCATCGCGATTTGAAGTAGGTAAACCGTTTTCAGTAGCAAATCGAAAATTAAGCTATATCGTTATTGAAGTAAATTCGACACATTACTTATACCTACTTAGGTACCTGTAGGGTTTGGAGGGCATTCGTCCCGATTTGCATGGGCAGGAAGCTATGATGTAGCAGTAGAGAAAACAGGAAGATTTTCTTACCTGCAGCGCCTCGGAAGGCGTGCTATCTGCTTCAATATGCGTGGGCAGGAAGCTCATGTACGGGTAGAGGAACCAGGAGGTCTTCCGCCGGCGCGGATCTTGGCCTTCTCGCGGCGGTGCGACGCGAACAGCGAGTTGAGCTTCTTGCGCAGGTCCGCGATGTCGCACTCGAACAAGCCCGCCAGCTCGCGCCACGTCTCGTACTTGAGCGTCTGCACGCGGTACATCTCGTGCGACGCGTCCCACAGCTCGGACGCTTCTGGTACTCCTGCATGAGCCGGATGACCAGGTCGTTCGTCCACCAGGTCCCCATTGTTTGTTCGCGCGAGCGTTCGTTCGGCACGTGTTCGCTGCACGCGCGATCGCGAGCACACTGCGGGAGCGGGAGGGGGCGGCGGTCGACCGCGAGGCGCGCGGGCGTGCGGCGTGTGTTCGGGCGGGTTCGGACTAGTTCGCGGTCATTCGCCGCCGCCACCACACGCTCGCTCGCGCTCGCTCGCCGCGCCGCCGCCGCCGGCCGGTGGCAGCCGGCACGGCAGCAACACTCGGCGCCTATGCTATTACGGCTACATCGATAGCGCTATGATAGGTATTTACGACAAAATAAAATCTACGTGGATGATTGTCCCCGATTTCCACACCGCATATGAGCATGTGGACCTACAGCACCTTGAATTCTAACAGAGTAGACACACAGAGTGAGCTTTTGAGACTTTTGAAACTGTTGGTAGATTGGTAGGTAACTATTTTGAAGGAGAATCGATAAATATTCAGGTTACATTATCCTCGTCTACTTCAATAGCATTATATTATCTGTGTCCTCGATTCAGTTTCAAAGACTCTTTGTGCATAACAATAATAATTGTATTAATTACCGAAATCTAATTCCAAACCCTAATACCTTCATAATGGCGGCGGCCTAACAGAATCACTTTGCCCAAAACAATTAGTGGTTTCGGGACAAAGAGAGTTCTGCTATAAATAACCACTTAATATGAAAGACCCACCAAAGCCCGCTAAGTCCTATTGGCAAAGGGCCAGCTTATATTGGGTGTATAGTTGCGAAGACACCAGACTATCAAGATCCCTCAAACGGCGCGGAGAGCCCACAAGCTCGGGTTTGCTTACAATGGATAGGTCCTCCTTTTAGCCCTACTTTCGATCAATATATCTTGACCTCTCGTGTCCTCTTCTTTTCTGCGCAGCCGAAGAGTGTTTCCCAACACGTGAGGGTCAAGTTGAATGGTCGTGCCTCCCATTCAGAAGCGAAAAGGCTTTGTCAATGAGCTGAGGGGCGTCTCGCAGGGAGGGAGGGTTGCTGCAAGTTCAGATTAAATTAACGAAATTCCATTCTACGTAAGTATGTACTTTGCTTTATGGTTAGGAGAGCTTGATGTTAGATGCGTATTAAAAATTTAAATGTGTCGGAGGCAGGAGGCAGTTGCTGGGTGCTGGCGCCAGCTGATTAGTCGGGGGAGCAGGGCGATGCGGAATGTGCCCGTAAAAAACTTACGACTCATTGAATTCTAAATTGCTTTGTGTCGATTCGTTTTATCGATTTATAGTACACATGTCGTCGGCATTGTCGGTTATACAAATGGCGCGAATGTTGTAAATCGTGCTTTTGAATGTCGCACCGTTTTCTGCTGTCGCCAAATTGTAGCGAACAAAGAAGCCGGCTCCCGTGTTTGTGAATTGCGGCTTGCGGCTCCGACTGCGGCTGACATCCGTATATTTACTTACATTAAGCACGGCACATAAAGTGGGGAAGTAAACTGCGAGTTCCTTCCAGCGAGCGAGTGGTTTGTTGGTGCGAGGGAGCTGGCGGGGCGAGCGGGACGAGCCAGGATTTCCGCACCATTCTCCAAAACTGTCATAACTTAAAAACAATATGGCTGCGGCGCAAAAGGAGGGCTCAGATTATGCCGACTACGCACTTTCGGAACTAGTGATGGGAACATACACTTGGTATTTGTATAATGTACCTACATATTGTATCATCGACAGTTGTGAATTATATGTACCTATTTTTGGTTTCATTAAACGTTGCAGTAGTTCTGTACTCTATCTTAATTTTGGAACCTACGGCTATAAGCTTCTATTATTTTGGGTAAGATACCTACATTTTCTCAGCACCAAACTACAAGCTTTCCACCCAAATTATGGTCGTCTGCGTAAGTACCTATTGGTAATTTCATTATAGAAACAGTTAGGTAGTACCTACCTACACCTACTACCTTTTGAAAATAGACATGATAGGTAGTATTAAGATACTAATACTTAGTTATTAGTACGTAGGTACCTATCTAAGTAATTCAGGGTTACTTTTATCAAAATTTGAGAAAATGATTGATGTAGGATACCAGAATTTCCGGTTCCTATTTTCCTAGTTCCTACGTCCTTGAAAGCATCGACACGGAAGCCCACCCTCGCCTCATCCTTAGCTCACATCACATCAAGTGCCACAGTAGATGCGGCCATATCGACGGCGAGTTATCGCGCAGATTACTCGCCCTCGCCGCGCTCAGCCCAGGGCCAGGGCTCCCCGACACCCGCTCCCGGCTCCGGCTATCTGCAGCGCCCAGCCAGCCCAGCACCACCGGCGACAAAGAGCCGCATTTGTGACGCGAAATTTACGACCCACTTTTACGAGTGCAAAATAGGTGGGTGCCGTTTTACGACCACCCTGTATAATAAGGGAACGGCAGGATATGTGAGGGGAGCAGATAATGCCCGCTTTGTTTAGTTTGCAAGTTCTGCTGGCGAACGCAGAACGCTCTGTTGAAAGTTATCGATGCGTTCTGTTTGATTTGGAGGTGGTTGGTTTGGTAAGGGAAGGACTTAAACACATAAAGCTTGGGAACAAAACCCATTCCAATAATTTATTAGCAATTTAACTACTTAGTACCGTTCCACCCCTCTACAAATTGAACTGCCGGTATCCAACATTTACCAACCTACAAAAAAAGCAAATTATTGATGATCGTTCCAAGCGAAGCTCTTATAATATTTAGCTGTAGGTACATACAGGGTGTTAGGGACGGTGTACCGAAAACTTTGCAGGCATGATTAGACCATCAAACTGAACAACTTTTACTATGGAGCCAATGGTGGGAAACAAAAAAATTTTTCCGGCCTCCCATACAAAATTCACGATCAGCTGACTGACTTTGTATGGGAGGTTGGAAAATTTTTCGTTCCACCATAGTAAAGTTGTTCAGTTTCATGGTCTGAGCACGCCTGCAAAGTTTTCGTTACACCGTCCCTAACACCGTATTTAGATTTAGTACAATCTCATTGGAGTTTGGATTTCTGTGATGATCATCGCTACGCTAGGTTCAACTTAGGGACCTAAGTATATATTTGACTAGGTACGTCCAGCAATGGTCTGCGATAGCCTCGTAGATTGATGTGACTACAAAATAATCTAGACACACGGCAGTGTGTCCGCCAAGTTCGAGCGACACACCGGCCGTGGGTTATATTACACGAACCATTTCGGGCCAAGTTCGACCCACCTATAACTCAAAATCTATTTTATCTACGCATATGAAATTTCTAGTATCTGTTGAGATCTACTTACTCATCTAAAATACAAAATTTCATTAATGTACCTATTGTAGGTCTTGAGATATTGACGTCAGAAAATCGCTATTTTTACTATACACTCACTGACTGACTGACTCACTCACTCATCAAAACCTAGACCACTTCCAGTGGTCGTATTGACTTGAAATTTGGCATAGGGGTAGGTCTTTAGGTCAAGGTAAAGGAAAAATCTGAAAATGGCCAAGTGTGAGTCGGTTTTAAAATAATGAAGGTGTAAATTCATACCCCTAAGGAACTAATACAAAAAATTATCTATATCTTCCAATGGTCGTACCGACCTAAAATTGCAACCGACCGAAAACCTTACAAAAATAAATGAAATCCCACCCAAAACATAAATGTGAAAGGCTGCCAAGTTCGACAATAGTTGAATGCTTCGCCTATAAAAGAAGTGAGATCTAAATAAGTACCAAGTTCCATACACAGACCTCAGTTAAAAATAGTTACAGGAATGCACACTTGATTTTCCGCAGTTTGGAAAGTAGATTCTGAATGAATATCATATTAATACCTAAAATTCTAATACTTACAAAAACGCAAACCTGTTTTTCAGCAGTTTCCTTTCCTACTTTTAATTATATAACTTGGCAAGTTTTAATAGAAAATTATATACTTGACTCATTGCGTTTTGTAGGTTTATAAATAACAAAGTGTGTGAAAACTTGCCAAGTTATATCATTAAAAAGTAGGAAAGGAAACTGCTGAAAAAACAGGTTTGCGTTTTTGTAAGTATTAGAATTTTAGGTATTAATATGATATTTATTCAGAATCTACTTTCCAAACTGCGGAAAATCAAGTGTTCATTCCTGTAACTATTTTTAACTGAGGTCTGTGTATGGAACTTGGTACTTATTTAGATCTCACTTCTTTTATAGGCGAAGCATTCCAATATTGTCGAACTTGGCAGCCTTTCACATTTATGTTTTGGGTGGGATTGAATTATTTCATTCTGTTCAGTGGCTACATTCTCCAGAATCCGCGTATACTGGAAAAAACAGTATCCTGCGGGTGTGTGCGATGGCGGGGGGTGGAGTGCCATATCAGCAACTATTGGAGGGCGTCGCGAATATTGCGCCACTCGGCAATGATGGCGCTCCGTAGGGCTCCGGCGCGCGCCCGCGGCGACTGACGTCACTCATACGAGCCCATGACTCCCTAATGAGACGGCCCAATACGAACTGAATCAGAAACTGATCTTATCAATTCTATCGTCGAGGAAAACGGCGACGCGACGCGGAGATGAAAGAATGTCGATGTTTTTCCGAGGAAACGTATTTCGTAGATTCCTGATTCTTGTCGACGAAATAGCTACCTACAATAACAAAGACAACTCCTGTCCCTATGTTTTACGCTTGGTAACGAAATGACATTTGATGAAGGGCGTATGATTGAACGTGTATTTTCTCTGATAAATAATTCAGTGGATGACATTCAGTGCCCTTAAACCTGCATACGTAATCATAGCTGGTATCGATTTTCCCCTCCCCGGCCCGAGAGAGAGCCCCGTGTGTAGTTTGAATAAGCCGTCACCTGCTAGCTAGCCCTCGGCTCAGCCCGCGGCCTGTGTACACAACCCTTCCTTCGTCGTAGGGTCGGGTAGACCTTTCTTCCTGCTAAACATCCGCCTACTCGTCTTCGCTTCAAGTTAATTTAAAAAAGCTAATTAAAAAGTTATTATTATAACCCCAACCCCTTTTAGCAGTCTTTGTCTTGAAACCCTTTTTTTAAGATTTATTAAAATAACAATTTTAATTTCGTTTTCTTTCGTAAGCTTTGTTTTGTTGCAAACGATAGCTAATTTAATATCGCAGAGGAAAGTCCTTTAAATCGCAATAAGATGAATTATTAATGGAACATTAAATTGAATTCCCTGCGCGGAGAGACTGTTGGCGCGGGTTGTCGGTGGGCGGTGTCAGTGTCGGAGCTGGATACCCCGGTCGGTATCCCTCAGCCGTTGTTACACTATGCTTCTTGTTTGATTTGACAGCTGATGAAGGTACGCAACGCCATGACTTATGATGGGGCTGCAAGGTTTGATTGATTATTACCTAACCGTAGACGTTGCGTTACCTAGACGAAGGTGCTTTATTGGGTCGGACGGCTGCGGCTGTGGGGGTTCTCGCCTTGCGTTCCTGCCAACTTCCTAATCGCAGCGACGACTTGCAATTTCTGAACATAACGAGTCGGTTTCGTAAGAATTCGTTTATGGATTTTATTTCCTTTTCCGTTAACGATCACAACTCCTTAATTGATCGTGTTGCGTTTACGTAAACTAACAATTATGGTTTGATGACTTTGCAGATTGGAGTTCTTTTTTCGGCATGTTGCAGAATAGGCAAACGGTTGAAAAAGCGAGGAGCACAAAAAATCTCTCAGGTGTGCTTACATTCATACCTCCTATTATTATGCTGTGCTAATAGGCGGATTGGAAACAATGACATGTTCTAGCTGAGCTAACATAAAACCGCTGCCATTTATAGAAAGTGTAACTAACCCGTGCGATTGTGCCGCCAGCATGCGTCGGACGAGTAAAAAGCAGCTCGGTACAACAATGGCTTGGGCCGTGACTGCCGCGACTGCCGTGACTGGCTGCGATGGCTGCGATTGGCACACAATGGGCATAGCAACAGCCGACTTCAACAGCCAAGCGGCGCGGGCGCACGCGACACCCCTCACTGACACAGACCGCCATCATTGTCGCTGCGGCTGGCGGCTGCAGCATACGCAACAGTGATGGCCGCCCTTGCCGCGTCGTTTCTGTTTCTTATGTATGACAACGACGACCCGATGAAGCCTGACTAAACCGCGTAAGTAGCAGCGGTAAGCCTCTGACGTGTTGCAAGCCGTACACTAAAAGTGCCCCCGAAGCACGTAACCATCACAGATAATCTTGGTTCAGCCTGCAAACTCACACTCAAATTCTTTCATCCCCTGACAATCGAACCAGGGATTTCTGGATCCGGAGACCACCTTTCATACCACACTATACCACGAATACAGTACCTACCCGTTGTCGATGCGAACAATGGTTCTTGTTGCTAGGCACTACCACCAGGCAGAAGCAGCCGTCACGCGTCGCTGCCCATGCATCCGCACAACATTACGCCTACCACGCATTTGCTTGCGAGGTTTTTTGTTAAGTTAATTTGCTGATGCGTTGATAGATATGTAGATGATTTTCTCTTTTTATTTACTGTGATTTGAAAAAAGTGTACCTACAACCTTTCCGATTCCACACAAGTTCTCTAAATTAAATCAAAACGATACTTTCGTACTACGCTCTAAGTTGTCTTCATTAATAAGCACTCGGATACAGCTGTCCATTATCATGGAAAATTTGCTGCAGCGCTAATCTGGCTAATGTACCTCGACAGCACCATTATCTTTAGCAGTATTAAAACGCAATTTTCCACCGAGTTGAACTCCTCAGAGGTCGGCAGGATCTCGACTCATCAGCGTAATGTCCAATTCATTCGCCATTAGGAGCATTATATCATCAACGTATACATCACCTCATTGCAGTAAAGGCGGTACTTATAGGCAATACAATACCTAGGCACGACTCGTCGGTACTTAAAAGATATACTGTCGTGAAACTTAATACCCTTGCAATAGAGGTGGTTTTTGCAGCGTGTCGTAAATAAAGAGTGGTGAAGCCAGACTGCCTGGCTTCACTCGGTAACATCCAATTACCCGCTAGCTGCTATTACATGTATTAGTGTCGTGTGTTTACTGCCTATTGCCTAGTCAGGACTAGAATTAGCGTCGAACGTACCAGCAAACAGTCAGTTGAACAGTTTTAATAGCCTCGTAAAACACTGTAATTTGACACCCTCTTTTGAAGGATAACAACACGAAAAGTTATTGGTTCTGACGTTATGGGAGGATTAAATAGCATTTCTGAGGCATCGGTGACATATTTACGACGATTTCACAAAATAAAAGATACAAACGCAAAGAGAATTATCGTAGCGCCGAAGAAACTTATGTTTGCGTCCTTAATAGAAACAGAGTTTTAGAATCTCTTGCTGTTACTGCCAATTTAAATCGAGAAATAATTATAAATAATTGTCTATCAGCGATTACCGAGTATAACCGTTACCAACAAACAGTTATCGGAACACTATTAAACCCATTAAACCAGTTATAAACAAGTTTATTAGTTTACTGTTTTATGATATCGAATAGGTGCTAGTTTCTAGCTTAACACGAGCGCAAGTGCCTTGAATCTTATTCTAGAGCTTATGTTATGAGCTTTGAAATAGGAAATGCATAGGTATCTGGTAAAATTCTCCTTCATACCTTCAGGCCAAGGTATGCTAAATGAAAATCATTTCAGATGTGTTTGTGGGTCGCCGGCATGCAAGTTGAGTTTGAATGTTTTAGGGACTTTCGAATTTCGCTAACAGTTTTTAGTACAGAAAATCACAGTGACTATAGGTAGATTGACAGTTAGTTGAGCTGAGTGTCACTGGCATTGCAATGGAAAAAAATTGCAGATATGCCTGTTCTTTTTGTGGGAAAAGATCAATTTATTGCTATTGAATTTTTGGATCCATGCCTCTCTAAAAACGAGAGTGTTAGCAAATCATCGATGTAGGCATGAAGCATTGTCGTTTTTTGTTTGATTCAAACACAAAGATAAAAAAACTACAAAGTAAGTATCCTGAGCTGCTTGGTCTGTCGCTTGGTGCTCGATGTCAGCAGAATTAACGTCCGAGATGATTTGTGAGGCTTCCTCGCCATTACTCATTGGTCATGCATATTTGTCTCTCCAGTCTATAGTATCTCCTAAATGAGCCAGTAATTTTGCTCAGCAATATTCTGTTTCGAACCCGCGATCACGACCGTTGTAACGAGCAAGCAACCAGGAGGTGCATTTTGAAATTATGAATTTCAATTCGTATGCGAAAGTCTGCCAGGAATTTTCTGATCGCAACTCTTATGACACGTACCTACTACTTAAATTACACCTACATCATACATCTGCCCTTATCTTTTCACACAAAGCCATAACGTGCACGAATTCGAGTCGTTACCTACCTAACGTAATGTGATTCGTTACAATGTTTATACCACTCGTTGCAGTATTCGTTTTCTACTGATTCAAAGATCACTTTCTGCTCGTTTTCTCGTTTTGCTCTCAAAACGCTGTTCTAACCGGTTTTGTAAAATTAGCTTCGCCTTTTGTTTCTTATTTTGATAAAATTTTGTTGTTTTTATACAACTCGTTTTAAGATTACACCAGCCCAACTGGTTTCTTACATGTGTTTTATCTACCTAGTAGATAGTGGGTGCCCATCTATAACTTGCTTCAGTAGTTCAGGTTTTCTTTGCGATAGAACAACAACGAATTCATCATTAATTTATCATCGATCGGTATTCCCTGTATTAGTGAATGAAATAAACTAGGTACATAAATTGTACGCTTGGTAGGTAGATAGGTATATACGCAAGCCACGTTTATTCACATAGAAATAAACTCGCATACATACCTACACAGTTATTCGTTACACAAACAAGAAGTGTTATTTTTATACCAATTCGAAAATATGTTTTCAACATTTCAGCTTTTCATACAAGTTGTGCAAAGAAGGCACTTTGATAACAGCAGCTGAGAAAACATCGGGTCACAAAACACGTGAGTCACCGACTTCAGCGCCTGCTTCGTTACTTCACGACAAACAACTCAAGTTGGACAAAAACCTCCGCTTGTTGCTATGTTGACGATTCACGGGGACGGAGGGGGAGGGGCTGATAAAGTCGGTCTTGCTTCTGCAAAATATTTGCAGAAAGAGTTAGCAGCACCGTGCTATATCAGCGGAGTGTTTGATCAAGCTGCCACAGACGCGAGATGAAAAAACACATTCAAATAATGGCGCAAAGCTAAACCTACTGAACTAATGATGTTCGTACCCGACGATGTAATTGATGGTCGAATGAATCTGTAATTTGATAACAGTGTGATCATGATCAATCATGAAGCCATTACCCTTCCGAGTCTCGTACAGTCGGTTAATGAACGACAGAACCAGTAGCACTTTTAATAACGGCTTCTCCAAACGGAAAACGATCTTTTGACTCGTAAACAAATTGAGAGTTGGTTTGGAAATCCTGTTCCTGATTGCAATTGTACAAAGCGATATCTTGAAAATAATGATTATCACCTGTGTCGAGGAATACTAGGGTATTTTTTGAATAGGTATGTTTATGCATATTTCTGAGATAGGTCCTCTACAAAATTTCAACACCGAGAACAAAGCAAATATTGAAGCACGATCGCAGCTCACAAGATGTGTTTACTCTCTCCTTCAGCTGCGAAAAGGACGCAAATGCAATATTTTTTTGAGAATATGAAACTTATCCTCGAGAAAGCAGTCGCGCTCGTAAAGCTGCCAATTATTTCTGAAACCAGCTTGCTTGCAGCTTACAGCGTATTTTTGGATACCAATGCCCATGTTATTCTCAGTCAATACGTTTTATGCTGCAAGACCTGCTGGAAGCGAACCCAAATGGAGTTTCTGTCGCCAAACATTGGTGCAAAGTAATTTGAAGTTGTACATCGATTCGACGAAGAAGAATACGTTTTATGTTTGCGATAAAGGCATATGGCATATGACTTGGTACCTACAATACCTAACAATTGAAAACTAAATTTTACAAGATAACACGCTGCAGTATTTGAAGATGTCTGTTGATTCAAAGAGAGTTCCGTGTTCAAAGGTAAAGATAATGGACGACATATCTAAATACATATCAACAAACTTGTGTTGAAAGCTGAACAAAGTCTAGGAACGTGTAAATCATGAAACTAACGCGTGTAAAACGACCCACTTATTGTTACTTAAATTATATCAACGTCTGAGTGTTACAGTATCAGTATTATTATCACATTGTCTAGTCAAAGGATTACATACAACCAACAAACACTTTAGTTTTATTTATAGTTTCAGTTATCTATTGAGATTCAAGATAGGTGTAATGTAATGAGTTAAAATGGTATAATTCACGTAATGTTTAAAAAATTTCATCTGACTATAAGTATAATATTTTGCATTATGCATGCATGCCTTGGCATGAGGAATATTGAAAAAAACGTTTTCAGCTGCCTTAGATTGTTTGATAATTTCTAAAGAGAAAATCTATTGACTTTGTTTGCCTCGTACAAAATATTAATGTCTTACGAATGTCGAATATTCAATACCTAAGTAGTTGGTACCTTTTTATGTATTAACTCAAACTAAACACCTCCGCCTATTAAACGATCTACATCATACAACCCGACCGTAATAGAATAAGCATAATACCAAGTCAAACAATCTGCAAGTCACGAATGAAGTCATGTAATTTTAGCCTTAATAAAATATGACAATGCATGTCTGTCAAAGAGGCAAAAGTCACCTCCTCGTCCTCTGCAGGCGACTGGCTGGCTACGGCCGGTAGGTTTCCATACGGTGACTCAACAACCATTATCATTATTATTGTGTTCTTGCACGAATGTAATTTAAACTAATTCAAGTTGCTATAAAACTGCAGTAATAGAGAATTCATGTAACGGTGCTTATGTGGATGACATTTTCATATCAGACGGTCATTAAGTAGGCACATTAGTAATTATTGCTGTAAGAAATTGCGTTGCAGAGAGCGTCCTGTAGGTCATGAATAGCCGTTACCTGCAGTTGTCCCAAACCGCAACATTATATGTTACGACCTTTAGTAGCTTTGTCTATATCTTTATCTTTTCCTGTAGCGTTCTCATTGAAGCTGAAGTCACGCCTTCCATTATGTCAGTGCATTGTGTTGCTGCAACAATTTTCCGTTGGCTGCATCAGCAATGCGATGGCTGAATACATGAATACTGCGCACGCCTGCTCGTTCGCGGAAACGCGGAATTTTTTCTGAGTTTTCCTGATTTGTTTCCTTTTATAAGCAAGCACTATTATAACATATTAAATCATTTTTATGATATTACAAGTTTTTTATCATGCTGTTGTATTTTCCATGAAAACGAGACTTGCTCTTGGGTTTTACAACATCATCCATCTTAATCATGCTAGCAACGAACGATCCAATAAAATCCGGAGGTCGGAGGTTTGCTTGCACCGCACCGCTACCGCAGGGTTTTTCTGGACATCAATCAACCTAGAAGATTAAAAACCTGGCCAATTTCACAAATATCACAATACCCTCTGTTTTCAAAGTGCGATTGTAACTGTTGCTATTTCTGTAGTAAAATGGTAAACAAGCTCCGTCGTTCAATGCTCATGATTATTTCATGTGCGTTAATTGATTTTCTGTTTACTGTGCGGTATCGGTATCGCCTGCTGCTGGTCTGTTTGTCTGTTTGTGCACTGAACACCGGTGGGGGGGGGGGGGCTGACTCACGCGGGTCAATGACAACACCCCACTCCGCTGTATTTCAGTATCAGCTCATGAATTTATTACAAGTCAAGTCATCGAGGTGAATGCAGCGAGGTGACACATGTGCCTACGTAGCATGTTGGCTAACAATAAGTTATTTTTAACTTTATGGATTGAGAGCTCAGGTAAATTCAAGCTGACCCAGAAAATTTGCTCTGACACAGAATACATAATAGTCTCTGATTAGAACCGTTGCTGCTTTGCTAGTCTGTAGCCGGTTGTCAGTCAGTGGTGTTTTGATGTGATGACTTCCTGCACCAAATTAATGCTAAACACATACCGCCAGCCATATCTACGATGCCAATCCACGAAGACCTAGTTCAATAACAACAACAATGGCAATGCAAATTACTACAACGCTAAATAGTACTTCGAACGCTAAATAGTTATTGGCCTCCGATTGGGTCTCCGGACCAACCAGCCCCACGACTGTGTTTGCGGCGCCTCGGTGAACGAATTTGGTCACCACGGCTTATCATGTCGCAGAAGTGCTGGCCGCATATCTCGCCACGGCGCCCTTAATGATGTCATCCGTCGGGCTCTTGTCTCAGCGAACGTTCCGGCAAAGTTGGAACCAAACGGTATCGTTCGTTCTGACGGCAAGAGACCCGACGGCGTGACACTCATTCCATGGCAGCGAGGGCGATGCCTAGTATGGGACGTTACCTGCGTAGATACGTTGGCCCCTTCTCACCTACAGGCAACAAGCACCGGAGCAGGCACCGCAGCGGCAAGTGCCGAGGCACAAAAAACGCGGAAATACGATCAAATTAGTGACACCTACATTTTCTCGCCTATTGGTTTTGAGACTCTAGGCACCTGGGGCCCTGAGGCCAAAAAGGTCATTACAGAACTCTCAGTGCGTCTCCACAAGACATCCGGCGACCGCAGAGCTGGCAGCTACCTTGCCCAGCGTATTAGCCTGGCTATACAAAGGGGGAACGCTGCCAGCATGTTGGGGACCATGTCTGGTGGGGACGCATTAGGGGGTCTATTTTAAATTTTAAGATTTCTTTGTAAATACCTACTGATTTTTGTAATTATTTGTAAATAAAAACTCTAAGTACTTCGACATTTTGGGCTAAACAATGGGTTCGTCACCTTGCGGTGGTAATTTGACTGTTTTATTAGCAATACATACTTAGCACAGCGCTAATCGGACTGTTGATCGTTTTTCGCATTTGGTAGAACAAAACAATGGTAAATGGTAAACACATGATGAAAGAGTGGAGTTTATTTCAACGGCGATCGAACGACGTGTGAGAGCGTTGAAGAGGCGCAGCTGTGTTCGAGTGTTGGAGCTAAAATTAGCACCGCTCCCGCACTCCGCATGGCAACAGCAACAGAAACGCTGATCGATCGCACACGCGCCGCGCCCGCACCGCAGCCGCACCGCACGACACAACACGGCGCGCGAAACGTGCTCATTTCACAAAAGAAACCTTTTCTTTGCATTCGTAATCGAGGACGCTGAACTGGTGCTTCGTTGCGAAATAAATATTCCGAACGAGAGTTTGAGGGTTTCTGTAACTGAAGTTTGTTACATTTGCATTTGCTTATTACATTCTCATGAATTTGTTTCATCTCTGGGTGTCATCATTTGGACAATAGCAGTGTCGCTATTCGGACTGGTCATGGCAAAGAACTGTTAATCATGAGATGCTAAGAAATATTTCTATCAAGTAAAGAAAACATTTAAAAATAAGTGAAGTAGTAATAGGAAGTTGAAAAACTCTGACGCTAGGGTTCAATGGGTCGTTAAAAAGAAGAAGAATAGATATATCTACCCGGTTTTATGATCACAGTTATAATACTGCAGATCGACTGGTGGTGCTTGGCGATAGCACCGCTCGTCGACGTCGATGTCCCGTTTCCGTTATTTATTTATTGTCACCGGTGTTTTGCAAGCAACCGACGTTAACACAACACCCTCCACAAACATTCACATACAGTATGTCATACTGGACATTCTCATAATAATATGTAGGTACTTTAAAAATCTTTGTGCTCGTAACCGAATAAGAAGTCAGCTCAGCGAATTACCAAACCCTTGCGCCCTAAGCCTACTTTGAAGCGTCAGCAAAACCTGGAAAAGTTGTTATTCATTCATTAGACTATCTATACTCGATCAACCATGGTGTCAATTGAGAGCACGTGGTGCTCATGTCGTCATTAGCCATAAGCTTATCTAGGGCCATGAATCTCCTCTATCTTGATCCCAAATGATGATGCAATAACTAACAGAAGATCACCAAAGATTAAACGTAATAGCATCCCTATTACTCGGCCATAACGCTTACTTCCGCATGAATTTCGCCAGTTCTTAGCGAAGTTTGCTTTCTGGGAGGTTATTTATTAGTTTGTTTTCATGCGAGTAGATAGGTACCTCGTGATGGATATGCCGAACTTACTTCAAACAACAATGTTTCCACGAGAGCGTGACGAGCTAAACGATTTCATACTAAATCCTCCTTCTTTATTGATGGACAGGGAATAAATCTTATTTACAAGTTGCGCAACGAAGAAAGCAAAAATGTGAACATAAATCACGGATACAACTTCATTTATCAAGCGAGCTTTGAAGATGGCTCGATCTGTTTTCTATTCGACGTTGTAAATACTCGGTACCTAAACAATAGATAAAGTTGCATCACGCCACGCGTCGCTGAAAAGCGTTGTATTATACATAGATAGGCAACTCGTCCTACATGGCATTTTCCACGGCTTCAAAGGGTGACTTGTCGGCTGCTAGCTGATGCAATATTTTCCACAGTACTGTGAGCCATTGTGTGTTGTTGCCATCCGCCGGCGGTCGCCGGTCGCCGGCTGCCGCACGCCCGCCGCCGCCGCGCATGCGCGCCTGACGCAACCAACACCCACCACCACTATGTATGAAGCTGTTTCTAGCTGTAACCAACAATTACAAGAAAATTACTCGGTATTATTATTGAGTTTTCCGCGTAGAGATGCAAGTGGGCGGCTTCAGCGGCGAGCAGTCTGCGGCAGAGCGACGTGGCGCGCGCCGTGCCGGTGCCAGCTCATTATGCACGGTAATTGCCCGCTGGCTGAAAGCCGACCTCAAACCTCACCTTAAACTTGCCATTTTTATTATACCCAATTATAAACTCTTGATAAATAACAGTATTGAAAATGTAACTCCTTATTCGAAACGACAAGTCATCCGCTCGGAACGAGTTCTACGATTAAATTTCAATGAGCGTTGTTTTTTTCGTTGGTCGAAGGAAGATAAGCGATACTTTATGTATGTTTGTTGTTGGAGGCTTGGACGGGGCTGGCTGGAACCGGCTCAGACCGGTTTGCTGGTGCGCCTGGCCTGTGCGCCGCCGCGGGATGAGCCCGACAGCCCGACTGTCCACTTGTAATGATACACATCGTCCCGATGATGACACGGACACCGGATGCTACTTCCACGGGGCAAACAAAAACCACAGACTTGTGGTTAAATGACACACGACTGACTGACTCTACAATTACGTCCCTTATTTAATTGCAATATCTTTTGTCATGCATGGCCCTTTTTACAGCTTCCAGCGTTTACAGTGGGTTTCTCGTTTCTTGCGAAGTATTTATGTAGATGACTTTTTCTCCTGATAGGTAGGTACCTACCTAATTACAGTTCTGATTACGCACCGCTACAAATAAATCTTGGCAATGTTTCCTATTCACTAATGCCACTGACATAACCTAACTCAACTAGCTAGGTACAGCGGTACCTAAGCTACACACGCACAACTAATTTGTATTATTTCTATAATGTCATTCCTACAGATAAGTTGTATTAGATTAGTCTGATTACATGGCCGATCTGATACACTTTCTCTCCATCTGGCTTGGCGCTGGTGCTGCAGGCTTCCCGGGTCCACTTGTCAGCAGGAAACCGAGGCTTCCGCCATAGTTACATATCTACCGTCCACAGCCGCCATTTGCAGCTAATGGCGAATATAATCATTTATGTAATGACAGGCTCTAGATTGCTTACAGATTGGCTGCTTGTTCAGTCAAAACACGACTGCCTCTGTGAGCCATGGCTCTCGAATTAATGTGATTTGATTACGCAGCAAACTCTACCAAGTTAGAAAGAATTATAATTTACCATCGATATGAAAGATGTAAATACGTACATAAGATTTATTGGTCGGCTGGTACAGAAATATAATACATGTTATAGACTGTGGTGCGATTTCCTTACCTACAAGCTCAGACAGTTTGGCGTGTCGTGTACTCTACGTAGCTACCGTACCTATATGGACCTAACCTAACCACATCATATCCTTTAAATCGAACCGCATATTACGATATGACACTGCAAACACATGAGTGTGCTGCATGCACGCACAGTAAGTACTTAGTCTCGCATGTGTGGTGGATAAAGTAGAGCAACTGAAATAGTTTCGCTTCAAATGAAGACATGCTTAAAGTCCTCACTAGGATGTTGGTAATTTACTGCTATTTATATTTGCAGGACTCGTAAACACATCGCATGGTGAAAGGACTCTATATGGGTCAGTTCAGTTGCGTTACGACACTATGTAAGCCGTCCTTTGTGAGTGATTGAGACGAATCACGGATTCAGTAGCCGTCCTCCGTCCTCCGTCCGCCATCGAGCCTGTTTCGTTGTTTACTCCAATAATCCCAGTAATTGAAAGGAAATCGCTTCCTTATCCCCCCCCTCCCGCGCCCCCTCTCCTTGCGTCTCACCCCTCAAGACGAGGGGTGTCGCCACGTCGACACATTACGTAATGAAATGACGAATCAAAGGCGTTTCACAAAACAGATGGATGGAACAAACAATCCAGCCGAATAAAAGGAATCAATAATCAATACAAACAAAGGTTACAGCGCAGCGCCTGACACAAGAGAGACATTAGTTAATACAGTAGCAACAGATTTTGCTACGGGTTATGAAATCAGATATGAGAAAACATACCATAGTATCACATTCAAAATAATTAAAATCAACTAGGTACGCTTTTTCAAACTTTCTGCACTGACGACAAGTTTTTAAGAAGAGACTGGATTGATTTCGATGAAATATAAACGAAACTAATGAGAAGTCACTGCAGTTTAGCTTGTGTTGTGAATACCTATCTATAAGGTTTTCCGAGAAAATTACATTTTTATACATAATACAAAAGTAGGTATTCAATCCAAGGTTTGAAAATTCTGCGACTACGAGTAGTATTGTACTGTATTTTCAATCCCTTTACCTAAGTCGCAGGTAAAGGGATTGAAAATGTCTTCGTCGTCGGCAGGAATAACCTAGATTGCGAAGGCTCTATAAACTCAATGGGAGAACAATAATAAGTTGTACATCTTCCAGCATCATCTTCATCTATTTTACCGTCATCTCTTTAATGTATAACACTTTAATGGTTATTGGTGTTGCTAGGGCAAGTGTCCCCCTGCGATAAAGTCCTGCCAGTGGGTGTAAGATGGTTGTTGATGACGTTCAGTAAACATGTTTGCCACTGCTCTGTTTGCTGCGAGGGGAGATGGCCGTTTGCAGTCGTCAGCTTACGTAAAAACACTTAGGGTAAACTACTCTAACATAATAACTACAATCTTGCAAGTTAGCAGGTGCCCGTCTCTCCATAATAAACAACACACCGAAATTTTAGAATGCGGCTGCTCAGCGAAAAGGTTAAATGTGGTGAAAGAAAAAGAAATATGCTAAAGATAGTAGGCATGTAAGCGTAAACAACAAACACTCTGATGTATCGAACATTCAAGAGGATAATAAGGAAAGGAAAACAATCTGATCCGAGGGCGGGTGCGGGCTGTGGCGGACGGGGGGCGGGGAGGTGGTGGATGAGGCAAGTCGTTTGTTTCGGCGCGTTTTAATCAAATCGGGATAACGAGGCAGCTCGCTGCGCCGCCGCCGCTTCAATCATCATCCTGCCTGAGCCGAGCCCACTGCCTACTGCGGGCGGGTGCGGGCGGATACACCGACACCTTCCACTTAAACATCTACATCTACGCCAGAAATACCAACGTGTACCTCGTAAAACTGAATTAAACGTTAGAGCTGAGTGCTTTTCGCAGGATTGCGGTTTTTGTTCAGGATAGGCAGATAAATCATCATCAACACTCGTTATATCTAAGTACGTCCGCTGAACATAAGCCTCTCTGTCTCTATGCATTTACATAGGCAACTACAGGCCTTTCAGTAATAGCATCACATCACAGGCTGCTAATTAGACTAATTGGATGTATGCTGGTGACGGTGACGAGCGCGGCAAAGCGGATGCGGCCGCTGATTGGTGTATGTAATCGCCTGTATTCAATTGTGGCTCGTTTCGACGAATCCCAATTCCGACCAAACACAGCGGAAAACAATCACAACTGCTTATGCATAAACCAAACGTACCGGAACGATGTATACGGGCGTTACAGCACTATAAGTATCAACGACAACTAAAAGAATAAAATAAAACTAGTTCTCTAACTAAAAGTTTCCGATAAAAGCAATTGAAGTTTTCCATGGGAAGTATCAGGTGCGGAAACGTCTTGGACTACGCCTACCCGCCTACGTAATTTAGGCAAAGAAACGTGGAAATAAGTGAACAGTTTGTTACATCGACCGGGCTCGATCATTCCTTTGTGTACAAGTTTGTCGGTGGGGCGGTGGGACTGAGCTTCTCAACTTCTATCGTGACGTGGACTTCTCACCATATTTTGAAGGTTGTTGATGGAATAGAAATTCAAGCCTACGGAGGCATTTGATTTTAATTGTAGTAAACAAAATTAGTCTTTTTTCATGTTCATGTCTCTAGAAAGTAAAGACCCAGGATACGGACTAATCAGGTAGGTAGGTACCTAACTACGTAAATTATCTATCGTAGTCCGCTCTGCGAAGCATTTTGGTAAAACATGAGTCTTTTATTTCATGTGAGTTCGCTGGCTGCTGGTGTTTATGCCACATTGTAATTTGGAAGCCGAATGCCGTGGTCTCGTGTTTAAGTCGGGTGTTTTATTACCGCCGACCATTGTGCGTGCCCCATTATTGCTACAGACTATTCTTGATGTCGGCTGTGTATACTGTATACTGCAGCGACTGTAGTTTACTGCAGGGAGCACGCTGCGCCATTATTGCCCTTTATCTTCGCACACAATACTGAAATAACCAGTGTTTAGTTTGGACCTCATCACCCGTCACCGACACCCATTGTCCGCGGCTACTTAGACAAAGTTGTCTGTCTTTGTTTGGAAACTGTTTTATTGAATTGTGTTATACGCAATTTGTTCCCACGGTTCCATAAAATAGTTTGTGCTTTCTGTGCAAGTGGTCTCTATTATTCTGCTGTTCTTCAGTTCGGACATTTGAATATCGTTCTTCCGAAGCTTGCGTTCTTTGTTCCTCGTTTAATGTGTTTCGAGCACCGGCTTCAAATTTAAATTAAGTCGAGGGTGCTTGGCTTTAATATTTCCATTTTTGTAAATAACACATTTACACAGCAGGCACGGTGGATCGGTGTGACAACGTCGGTGTTGGCTGGCGACCCTCTGCCCTGGCTCGTATATCGCAGACCCCAATTACCACAATTTATGAACAATAAATTGCGTCGCCTAAAAAAGATAAGCGTCCTCCGCTCGCCCCGCTCACCCCGTCCTGCTCCTGCTCGCTTTTAGGAAAGTTATTGCATTCCGTTTCAGGTAGAAAACGAACGCATCTGTGCTTGATTATTATGGGTGTTAGGTGAATTCAGCTAATAAATAAACGATTTTGAATTAAACCCATCGATCTGGTCATGGCAAATGTAGAGCCCAATTTTGAAATTGGATTACTAGTATTTCCTTCTCCAGGTGCAATCTCGTTCGCCGAGGTTCGCGATTACTTATATCTGTTCATTTTAGCCTGCACACACAAAATACAGCAAAAAGGTAAGTAGGCTACCTACCCAGCGTTCAGATTTGCGAAAAAGCTATGATTGAAAACATCATCTTTCATCCCTCAAATTACATAGAAGTTCAGATTTTGTGTTTTTTAATCCAGCTATTTACTTTTGGGACTCAGTTACATTATTCAACCTTGTGAACAAAGAAAACCTTAAGTTACCTATTCATTGTACAGTTCCCTTTGAACAATTTCGACCTTCTGTTAATAGCTTTGATAATTAAAGCAATTAGAGGTTCCCTAATGCGAAGATAAAATTTCAATAAGAAAGGCTCAACGTACGGGGGTAGGTACCTATAGCAGGGTCCGGGTCCGACCCGCCCTTCGACCGGCCTCACTCGTAACTCTCACGTGGACATTACGCTCTATTCAACGTGTTTATTTATCGTTTTGGGACAAAGCCAGCCCCCACCCCCCGCCCCGCTGACCCCGAGCGCTAAATTTTATGGCGAACCCAAAAACCTAAGGACTTCGAGCGATATGGTGATTTTACGACGACATCCGAAACCCCGCGGCGATACCGCCCGCGCCTGTCGGCCGACTGCTTATCACGGACTCTACTCAAACTGCAAATTAGTTACAAAGTAAGGAACTCTGTCCTATCTACAGTCTGTAACTGTTTAACGAGTCGCGCCGTCGCCTTGTCAGAATTAACTCATAAAGCATTTTGTATTTCTGAAGGAGCTTAATGCCGTCCGACTTGGAAGTTCGCTTAAAATTTGCATTAAATGAAGAAAGTGTTTGAGTAGCAGCAGCGAGACTGGTGATTAGCATCCCGCGGGACCCCCTCCCTCACCCCCCCGCACAGCCCCGCACAGCCCCGCACAGGACGCACTAAGCAGATTACGCAGTGACATCCACCGCGCTGCTAATGTGTTTCGCTAAGTAATGAGGAGCTGTAGGATCCTCTAGGGAAGCTCTCGCTAAATCCCTTTGAAGGATACTGCGAGAATGCGCGCCATTGTGTCCTCGGATTTCAGGGGTTAGGCAGAGTGCTTGTGCTGTCTACTGAAATTTCAAGGGTCTTTTCACAAACGTAGGTACGTTATCTACCCTTACACACACCTTTACATAATTTTCTTGCGTCAGCTTTCGTCTGAAATCTGCTTAAAGATTTTCCTGTAGAGTATTTTAAATCAATTAAATGATAGAGCAAGTAGGAAGAATATTTCTTGCCAGCTTTTCCTTAAAGTTTCACGAAATCATACGATGTTGGGTGGGGCGTGGTGGAGGAAGTTTGCCCGATAACGCGCGAGTTATCGCGATTTATCATGCTTTTAGTTATCAGATAATCACACTTCTCATCGGCTTGCATAATGAATGTGAGATAAATATGGGTCGATAAACAAGAAGGTAATACGACCATCAATCTATCAAAAGTGTTTTCCTCTATTGCTGTCAGCATTGTCATCTTTATTAGCTTTTCTTGTCTGTCGAAGACCTCACACGCAACAACAACAGCCTTTGTATCATATTGAAATGTTCTTTATGCGCTAGAAAAACAAACTCAAGCGATAGCTCTCAGCAAACTCAAAATGATATCTGCGTGTTACCCCGGAAGCGTGTCTCCTGAAGCATTGGCTGTAATTGAATGTGAACGGGACGCCCCTGTCGATGTAGCGATGCGGTGTGAGACGTCCCGGTTCCACTCGATGGGTGTGTTGAAGAAAGTCGAAGGCGGTTCGGACTGCAGACTCGCGAATGGTCGACACAAGCGAAACCCTGTCCTGTACTTGAAACTATTAAGGGAGGCTGTTAGCCACTTGAAACTATGACGTGGGGCTTCGCTGTGGACCCGCGGACAGCGCGGCGGTCGCTGTATACGGTACGGAGCGGTGCGGAGGCGCGACGCGGCTGACGGCGGCTGTTTCCACGGCGACGGGACGGCGGGCGAGAGACGAGGGCGACGGACGATGATTTGCACACGACGAGGTCGATGGGGCGAGAATAAAACCACTGTATGCGGTGGTAGGCTTCCTCCTCGCTGGGGCTTCAGGCAGAGCTTCTTCTATTAGTTGCCGCTTCGGTGGCTCTTCCGAGAATGCGCGCCGACTCGGTGCAGTCGGCCCTATATTTATACAAATTCCGCCATTTTGCGGGGCTAGGGGTGCGCGGGGACCGCGCGCGGTAGGGACGAACGCGGGAGGTGCGCGGCGTGCGGGGAAGCTCTGTCGTCTGCCTTTGCGATTCGGATATCTTTATTTACTATCAAACCTGTTTACAAACTGTATTTCCTATCGGAATCTTATTGGAATCCTATTTGAATACCTATTAGAATCTAACTAGAAGTTCTATCTGTCTTATTAGAACTTACAATCCAATAAGAATCTAACTGCCTGTCGAACGGGACTAATCTTATTGGAAACCAGTTGGAATCCAATAAGATTAGCTTCTATGAGCTGTATGCGTGCTTCGGAGTGCATGTGCTATGTCTGTAAGCTATCTGTCAAATGCAAGTGTGATTGCATTACTTTATTGTTAACTATCTAACCGTGTGCTGTGTGGCCTAACTGTGTACCTAACATTGAAACACAGTAAGGGGCTATAGTTTATTTAGGTTTACCTACTAGGGAACCTACCTATTAACACGCTATTAGCTCTCTATTTACCTATCTATTACAATCTGTTATCGATTTACATAATATCTATCCTATAGCTAGCACCGACCTATGAACTGTACAATACGATAATAAGAAGAACGAACGAACTATCTACCTATTCTGTTATCTATTAGCTATATAATACAAAGAACGAGCTGTTATCTATCCTGTGACTGTGGCACCGACTTATCTATCTATTTACAATGCTATTACCTATAGAAACGAACCTATCCTATTAGCATCGACCTATCTATGTACAATTTGACCGCAACTATACCTATTTACGTTATACAAACATAATAAACGAACGAATAAAGCTATGTCTATACCTATCGAACGAAACAATAAGAAAACTGTTATCTATCTACGAAACTATCCTATTAGCCTAACCTATCCTATGTGAGCTATGTACATGGAAGGCCGGCTGTCCCGCACATAACTCCGCCGTGCGCCGTCTGCTGCCGCTCCAGACGACGCATCTCGTCCGTGGGGCGGGTCAGCCGGCGCCTCGGTGATGATGACCAGCTTGTTGGTCGGTGGTCGTGCTCGGTCGTCGCGGGATGCCCCCTGTCGGTGATGCCCACCGTCCTCGTGGTGCCGTCCGTTGCGGGGTAGGCAGTGCTGTCTGTGTCGCGTGGCCCGGTGTGTCGTGGGTGCGTGCTCTCGACGAGTGCGGGGTCGATGACCTATGCCGCGGGTCGCCTGCTGTGACGCTCCCGCCGGTTGCAAAGGTGCTCCCGCCGGTGTAGTGCGGGCTCCCGCCGGTGCTGTAGTGCGGGTGCTCGCCGGTGCGGTGGTGCGGGCGCTCGCCGATCCTGTAGTGCGGGCGCTCGCCGATCCTGTAGTACGGGCGCTCGCCTGTCCTGTAGTGCGGGCGCTCGTCGATGCTGTAGTGCGGGCGCTCGCCTGTCCTGTAGTGCGGGCGCTCGCCGATGCGATAGCGCAGGCTCCCGCCGGTGCTGTGTTGCGGGTTCCTGCCGGTGCGATGTGGACTCCCGCCGGTGCTGTCGGTGGGTGCGGTCGTCCTTTGCGATGTTGGCCATGCGATTTTCTTTGTTGACGGCGGCTTGGGGCTCGATGTGCGGTTTCTGTCTTCTGTTTAGCGGTCGATGTCGATGCTTGCTGTGTGCGCACGCGGTCGTACTGTGTGTCGTGCGCGTAGTCGCTCTCCTGCCGTTGCTGTGCGACGGCGAGGGACTCGATGGCGATGTGTTGTCGGTGCTGTTCGTTCTTCCTGTCTGTGGCTGCTGCTGTGCGGTGCGGCTGGGCGCGCTGTCTCGTGCCGTGCAGAACCCAGCCGAGCGGCGTCATGGATGCGACCGGCTGCCCCTTCTCTCCTATGCGTGTCTCGGTCGTGCGCAGCAACTCCCAGTTGTCCTGGCCGATGAGGATGGTTGGCACACCGGTTTTCATGAGTTGTGGGGAGCAGGTCGGTGAGATGGTCGCATCCCTCGAAGTCCTGTTTTGTGACGCGCTGTGACGGGAACTTCGTGTCGCTGCAGGTGTGGGCGTCGATTCTGGCGGTGCCCACGTCGGTGCGCAGCTCGAGCTCGATGTGTTGCGATGTTTCGTCTGTCATGTCGCTAGCGAGGGCCTGTATGTGCAGCGGTTCGATAGGCCCTTTCGCGCCGATCTTCTTAGCCACGGTGGCGTCGATTAACGTGGTCGTTGACCCGTCGTCCAGCAGTGCGAATGTTTTCGCCGATCCGTGTGGTCCGACGGCGGTGACTGGGACTATCTTCAATAGACCGTGGCAGTTCGTAGCGGTGCGCGCGTGGCTGGCGATTTCCCGTCGACGGTCGGTGGCGGTCGCGTTTCTTACGAAGTGCAGCAGCGGGTGGTGCAGTTTGGTGCACCCGTCGGTGTCGCAGGGCTGTCCGGTGCAACTGTGTTTCTTGTTTCGTCGCCGAAGGCAGCGGTAGCATAGTTTCTTTGCCTTGGCGGTGGCCCAGCGGTCGTCTACGGCGAGTTGCGTAAACTGGGCGCACTTCCCTGCGCTGTGCTGTTCTTTGCCGCATACGATACATGTTTGCGGTGCGGTGGCGGCAAACTGTCGGTCGTCGGTGCTGTGCTTGGCGCGGCGTGCGTGCGCGGCGCTAGCGGGGGCGCGTCGCTTCGGTGCTGTTTCTTCTTGCGGCGCGCGCTGTGTCGTCGTGTTGACGTACTGTAGCTGTCGTTGCCGGCGCGGGAGGCGGAGCTTGCTGTTACGTACGATGAAATCCCGCGTGGCGTCTTCTCCCGCCGGTGTTGATGTATACGACGGCGGCGATGCGATGGCTGCTCTCCCGGTAGCAAACGGTAGAGATGGAGGGCAGCTTTCCTGTTGCGATTCGGTGCTGTAGGGCTGCGGCGATTGTGGCGGCGCAGCGTGGGCCGGCTCCCCGGTAGCGAATGGAGATGGAAGCGCGGCGAACGGTGAGTGGCGGCGTGCCCGGTGCGGCGGCACGTCGCTGGCTGGCTCCTCGGTAGCGGACGGAGGTAGGAGCGCAGCGTCCGGTGGATTGTGTCGCGGCTGTGTCGGCGACGCGGTGTGGGCCGGCTCCCCGGTGGCGAACGAAGGTGGGAGCGCGGCGTGCGGTGGCGTGCGGCGTGTCCGATGTGGCAACACGTCGCTGGCTGGCTCCACGGAGGCGAACGATGATTGGAGCGCAGCATTCGATGAGTAGCGGCGCGGCTGTTGTAGCGGCGCGTCGCTGGCCGGCTCCTCGGAGGCGAACGGAGGTAGGAGCGCGGCATCCGATGGCGTACTGCGGCGTACCCGGTGAGGCGGCACGTCGCTAGCCGGCTTCTCGAAGACGAACGAAGGTAGAAGCGCGGCGTCCGATGATTTGCGGCAAGCCCGGTGAGGCGGCATGTCGCTAGCTGGCTCCACGGAAGCGAACGGTGATTGGAGCGCAGCATCCGATGAGTAGCGGCGCGGCTGTTGTAGCGGCGCGTCGCTGGCCGGCTCCTCGGAGGCGAACGGAGGTTGGAGCGCGGCATACGAAAGCGTGCTGCGGCGTACCCGATGAGACGATATGTCGCTGGCTGGCCCCACGGAAGCGGACGATGATTGAGGCGCAGCCTGTGCCGGCTTCCCGGTGGCGAACGATGTTGGAAGCGCGGCGACGAACGGCGAAGTGCGGCGTGTCCGATGAGGCGACACGTCGCTAGCTGGCTCCACGGAAGCGGACGATGGTTGAAGCGCAGCATCCGATGGGTAGCGGCGCGGCTGTTGTAGCGGCGCGTCGCTGGCCGGCTCCTCGGAGGCGAACGGAGGTAGGAGCGCGGCGTACGGTGGCGTGCTGCGGCGTACCCGATGAGGCGGCACGTCGCTGGCTGGCCCCACGGAAGCGGACGGAGGTTGAGGCGCAGCCTGGGCCGGCTCCCCGGAAGCGGACGGTGATGGGAGCGCGGCGTCGAACGGCGAACGATGGCGCAGCTGTGGCGCAGCGGTGGTGGCCGGCTCCCCGGAAGCGGACGGTGGTGGGAGCGCGGCGACGAACGAAGGCGAACGATGGCGCAGCTGTGGCGCAGCGGTGGTGGCCGGCTCCCCGGAAGCGGACGGTGGTGGGAGCGCGGCGACGAACGAAGGCGAACGATGGCGCAGCTGTGGCGCAGCGGTGGTGGCCGGCTCCCCGGAAGCGGACGGTGGTGGGAGCGCGGCGACGAACGAAGGCGAACGATGGCGCAGCTGTGGCGCAGCGGTGGCCGGCTCCCCGGAAGCGGACGAATGTAGGAGCACGGCGTACGGTGAGTCGCGGCGCGGTTGTAGCGCGGCGGCGGCCGACTCTCCGGTAGCGGACGGATGCGAGAGCTCGGCGTACGGTGAGTCGCGGCGCGGCTGTGGCGCGGCGGTTGCCGGCTCCCCGGTAGCGGACGGTGGCGGGAGCACAGCACGGCGTACGAACGGTCGCGACGCGGTGGCAGCGGCGGAGGGGCCGCGCTATACGGTGGCGGACGATCGCGTCGCGGAGGCAGCGGCATAGGGGCCGCGCAGATCGATGACGGCGGATCGCGACGCGAGTGCAGCGGCGTAGGGGCCGCGCAGTACGGTAGCGGTCGGTCGCAGCTCGCGGGCTGCGTGGACGGAGGCGCACGACTCGGTAACGGCGGACTGCGGCGCGGGGGTACCGGCGGCGGCAGCGTCGTGCGGTCGGTTGAGTCGCGGTCACGGTGCGGTAGAGGCGCGGCGCGGCTGTCCTGTGTGCGGCGCGCGACGACCGTCGACTCGGCTGTGTGCTCCCACTGTAGCTGTAGATCCTTCGAAGCTGTAGGTCGACTCGCTGCTCGATGAACGTGGCGATGATGTGCAGCGGCGATCGTCGAAGTCTTCCATCAGTGCGAGGTGGCGTTCGATTTGCAAAGTCAACTCGAGTATTCGAAGCTCCGATGCATGCAGCTTGGCTCGAACATCTTCTTCGGTTTCATCTAGACACACGGCAGTGTGTCCGCCAAGTTCGAGCAAAAAAAGCGACACACCGGCCGTGGGTTATATTACACGAACCATTTCGGGCCAAGTTCGACCCACTTATAACTCAAAATCTATTTTATCTACGCATATGAAATTTCTAGTATCTGTCGAGATCTACTTACTTATCTAAAATACAAAATTTTATTAATGTACCTATTGTAGGTCTTGAGATATTGACGTCAGAAAATCGCTATCTAGACACACGGCAGTGTGTCCGCCAAGTTCGAGCGACACACCGGCCGTGGGTTATATTACACGAACCATTTCGGGCCAAGTTCGACCCACCTATAACTCAAAATCTATTTTATCTACGCATATGAAATTTCTAGTATCTGTTGAGATCTACTTACTCATCTAAAATACAAAATTTCATTAATGTACCTATTGTAGGTCTTGAGATATTGACGTCAGAAAATCGCTATTTTACTATACACTCACTGACTGACTGACTCACTCACTCATCAAAAACCTAGACCACTTCCAGTGGTCGTATTGACTTGAAATTTGGCATAGGGGTAGGTCTTTAGGTCAAGGTAAAGGAAAAAATCTGAAAATGGCCAAGTGTGAGTCGGTTTTAAAAATAATGAAGGTGTAAATTCATACCCCTAAGGAACTAATACAAAAAAATTATCTATATCTTCCAATGGTCGTACCGACCTAAAATTGCAACCGACCGAAAACCTTACAAAAATAAATGAAATCCCACCCAAAACATAAATGTGAAAGGCTGCCAAGTTCGACAATATTGGAATGCTTCGCCTATAAAAGAAGTGAGATCTAAATAAGTACCAAGTTCCATACACAGACCTCAGTTAAAAATAGTTACAGGAATGCACACTTGATTTTCCGCAGTTTGGAAAGTAGATTCTGAATAAATATCATATTAATACCTAAAATTGTAATACTTACAAAAACGCAAACCTGTTTTTTCAGCAGTTTCCTTTCCTACTTTTTAATGATATAACTTGGCAAGTTTTAATAGAAAATTATATACTTGACTCATTGCGTTTTGTAGGTTTATAAATAACAAAGTGTGTGAAAACTTGCCAAGTTATATCATTAAAAAGTAGGAAAGGAAACTGCTGAAAAAACAGGTTTGCGTTTTTGTAAGTATTAGAATTTTAGGTATTAATATGATATTTATTCAGAATCTACTTTCCAAACTGCGGAAAATCAAGTGTGCATTCCTGTAACTATTTTTAACTGAGGTCTGTGTATGGAACTTGGTACTTATTTAGATCTCACTTCTTTTATAGGCGAAGCATTCCAATATTGTCGAACTTGGCAGCCTTTCACATTTATGTTTTGGGTGGGATTTTTACTATACACTCACTGACTGACTCACTCATCAAAAACCTAGACCACTTCCAATGGTCGTATTGACTTGAAATTTGGCATGGAGGTAGGTCTTTAGGTCAAGGTAAAGGAAAAAATCTGAAAATGGCCAAGTGTGAGTCGGTTTTAAAAATAATGAAGGTGTAAATTCATACCCCTAAGGAACTAAAACAAAAAAATTATCTATATCTTCCAATCGTCGTACCGACCTAAAATTCATTACGAAGGTTTGTATTTAGTCAAAGTAAAGTATAAATGAGATATTTCCTTACCTAACTTAATCATAAGAAAAAAAGAAAATAAACCTTACAAAAATAAATGAAATCCACCCAAAACATAAATGTGAAAGGCTGCCAAGTTCGATAATATTGGAATGCTTCGCCTATAAAAGAAGTGAGATCTAAATAAGTACCAAGTTCCATACACAGACCTCAGTTAAAAATAGTTACAGGAATGCACACTTGATTTTCCGCAGTTTGGAAAGTAGATTCTTATTTCCAAACTGCGAAAAATCAAGTGTGCATTCCTGTAACTATTTTTAACTGAGGTCTGTGTATGGAACTTGGTACTTATTTAGATCTCACTTCTTTTATAGGCGAAGCATTCCAATATTATCGAACTTGGCAGCCTTTCACATTTATGTTTTGGGTGGGATTGTTTTCAGAAGTTTCGGTCGGCTCTGCAAAACCAATCAGCGGTCGGTGGGCGTGGCTTACTTCTGTCATGGCTTCCGTGTTGACTTGCATCACTGTTGGTTCCGGTGTATTTCCCTCGCTGAATAGGTGTCGAGTTGGGAACCGTTCCAGTAGGTCGGGTTCGACGAGGGGGGGGAGCACCCCCTCGGGGATCTTGACGTCACGATGCGCTGGCGACACGATGTCTAGCCGAGCGCTGTGGCCGGGCGCAGCCTCCGGTGCGGTGGACGATGCGATGACGATGCGGGCTGGGCCGGCGGTGACGGTGGCGGCGAGGGGCGCGGCAGTAACCCGCTCGCCGCCCTGTACTGTATGCGACGCATTCAGCTGTGCGATGGGCGCTCGATCGCTAGGCGATGGAGCTCTCGACGTGTCGATGAATTCCCTCGGCGCCTGGCTGTATGACGATGACGATGAACGATGAAATCTTGCGTCTTCCATTCTTGAATCTTCTTACTTCAACACGCTGGTTACACGACGATATCCGGCTGCCGAAGGACCAAAATGAACGGGACGCCCCTGTCGATGTAGCGATGCGGTGTGAGACGTCCCGGTTCCACTCGATGGGTGTGTTGAAGAAAGTCGAAGGCGGTTCGGACTGCAGACTCGCGAATGGTCGACACAAGCGAAACCCTGTCCTGTACTTGAAACTATTAAGGAGGCTGTTAGCCACTTGAAACTATATGACGTGGGGCTTCGCTGTGGACCCGCGGACAGCGCGGCGGTCGCTGTATACGGTACGGAGCGGTGCGGAGGCGCGACGCGGCTGACGGCGGCTGTTTCCACGGCGACGGGACGGCGGGCGAGAGACGAGGGCGACGGACGATGATTTGCACACGACGAGGTCGATGGGGGCGAGGAATAAAACCACTGTATGCGGTGGTAGGCTTCCTCCTCGCTGGGGCTTCAGGCAGAGCTTCTTCTATTAGTTGCCGCTTCGGTGGCTCTTCCGAGAATGCGCGCCGACTCGGTGCAGTCGGCCCTATATTTATACAAATTCCGCCATTTTGCGGGGCTAGGGGTGCGCGGGGGGACCGCGCGCGGTAGGGAGGACGAACGCGGGGAGGTGCGCGGCGTGCGGGGGGAAGCTCTGTCGTCTGCCTTTGCGATTCGGATATCTTTATTTACTATCAAACCTGTTTACAAACTGTATTTCCTATCGGAATCTTATTGGAATCCTATTTGAATACCTATTAGAATCTAACTAGAAGTTCTATCTGTCTTATTAGAACTTACAATCCAATAAGAATCTAACTGCCTGTCGAACGGGACTAATCTTATTGGAAACCAGTTGGAATCCAATAAGATTAGCTTCTATGAGCTGTATGCGTGCTTCGGAGTGCATGTGCTATGTCTGTAAGCTATCTGTCAAATGCAAGTGTGATTGCATTACTTTATTGTTAACTATCTAACCGTGTGCTGTGTGGCCTAACTGTGTACCTAACATTGAAACACAGTAAGGGGCTATAGTTTATTTAGGTTTACCTACTAGGGAACCTACCTATTAACACGCTATTAGCTCTCTATTTACCTATCTATTACAATCTGTTATCGATTTACATAATATCTATCCTATAGCTAGCACCGACCTATGAACTGTACAATACGATAATAAGAAGAACGAACGAACTATCTACCTATTCTGTTATCTATTAGCTATATAATACAAAGAACGAGCTGTTATCTATCCTGTGACTGTGGCACCGACTTATCTATCTATTTACAATGCTATTACCTATAGAAACGAACCTATCCTATTAGCATCGACCTATCTATGTACAATTTGACCGCAACTATACCTATTTACGTTATACAAACATAATAAACGAACGAATAAAGCTATGTCTATACCTATCGAACGAAACAATAAGAAAACTGTTATCTATCTACGAAACTATCCTATTAGCCTAACCTATCCTATGTGAGCTATGTACATGGAAGGCCGGCTGTCCCGCACAGAATGTCTCTACATTGCTAATACCACTGTAGGTGATGTGAGGCAGCTGTCGCCGCGCAGGTTTCCGCCCGTTTCGCCGAATTCCCGTCCCACAGCGAGCATCCTTAATTACCATCATTTGGTGCTCGCGGCTGAGTGCGCCGCGCTGATCAGCGACCGGTGAGCGGCGGCCGGTGAGCGGCGGACGGAAATTCGCACGGACACTCCGGCGGAGCTGACCGCTGAAAGGAAACACCTGGCGACGACGCCGAGTAGCGGTAGCAGCTCCGTGACGTCACCGGCTAATCGATGCGATCGCGTGGAAAGTTTCGCGTTAAACCCATTCAGATTACAATCAAACCTAATTGATTCAACGCCGCGGTTAAATGAAGAGACCCTTTCACCATTCCTTTTTTGTCACCCTTTATCTATAATATTTTATCCCTGTTGGAAATCTTACCCCTTGATCACACGAGTGTCATCGGGGTAAACATTGTTATCGTCAAAAATATGATGGTTTGAGCGTGGAGCGCGCATAGCAACGAGCTGCAAGCCTCCGCCCCCCTCACCCCGCCCCGACCCCCGCCCTGCCTGCTACAGCAACATCACACATGAACCGGCTCCACTACACACACACACACACACACTCGACCGCAACACATACTGATACACCCTTTAATAGCAAAACACGCAACAAGAACCCTAATGTGAACTCTATCGCTGAGCTGGTAACATCCAACTTCACTTGAGGATAGTTCTTGCATCATTTTCAATGTCAATTAAAACCAAATCTCCGTACAAGAATAAACCATAACACGAGTGGAATAGGCTGTATGTTGGCTCGGTCGCACCCCGAGTCAGATGTTTTGACGCACCCACGCGCAGGTATCTCTACTAGAGGCAAAAACTCGAGATTTATGTTTGCTTTTTGTGGTGCCAGAAAAAATGGGTTAAGTGTTTATATTTAAGATTTTTTGTAAAGTTAACATGTGTAACAGGAGACGAGATTATTTTTTCAAATAATGAAGGAGAGCCGAGCGGAGTTCCTACAACCTACAGGCAACCGGCAAGCAAGAGTGTAGCAGGCTCTGTCAGCCCTCACTCTGAGATAACGTAAAGCGGCTTCCTGCGTTTCTGCAAGTTTATGTTTCCTGCACAACACCCTCACGTCATCCCCACAGGCCCACAGCCGACAGCCACACCCATCGCTAGAAGCAGCTGATTTTAGAATATTTACTGGCAGGATTAGAGCGCGCTAGGCGAGCAGCCCGCAGCCCGCAAAGCCTACAGATTAAACGAGATTACACTGCCTGCGCACACATCTACTCATGTAATCCAGTCTAATAGTATTTAATAGCAGGTAAGCAAGTACCTACCATCACCGTGACTATACAAAGGAACAAAACACAACTCTTGAATCGATGAATGTGTACTGGCATGTAGATAAAGCATAGTTGAAGTTTGGGAGTAACCAAGCGTCTAAGCGGCTGCGTCGTCAAGCGGAAACCGGCGAAAATAGTGCGAAAGGCGAGAAGAGGTGGTCGCACGGAAAATCAAAGGATAGGGAAGGATCGCGGGGGGTATGTAGCAGGGGCGGGGGGAGGGGGTCAGTCACTGGCCAGAGGAAGTGGTGGACCGAGGGCCGACAGCCGAGAGGCACAAAGAGGCTGCGGCCAGGAAATAACGCGAGGAATTGAAAGGAAGCGGCGGCAGGACGCCGCGCGCCGGCGACCGGCGACGGACGCGCAAATAGAAACTTGCCTTCAGGCTTCAGGCGGTCGCGTGTGAAAATAACGAGGTACTGACATCAAAGCATTTCCCAACTGATATCCCTATAAGAATCCCAACTTATTCGTTGTTCCATTCTCACTGAAATGTACGTTGGAAACATCTCGCAAGCGTTCATTGTGTGTCAGCGAGCCCTCCGTAATAAAGAACATTCAGTGTGGAAGGCACCTACAAGTTCCCATTAATTTATGTAGATTGTAGAGCATACGGTTGCGATAAATTAACTCGACAATTTCAGTTCGGGCCCGAAACGAGCTTATTCCCAAAAATAAAGCATGCGAACAAAGGAAGGGTCGCTGGAACATTTCCATCAGGGGAGCGGGACAGGGAGAGTTTACGTCTCTTTTTATCCACAAAAAGGGCTAAATTATGACGTAATGATAGCCCGAGCTGCGTGCACCCCAATGCACGCAGCGCTAGTGTTGCTGGATGCACCTTATGTGCTGGTGATAACGGTGGAAGCTGCTTGTTGAGCACACATCCACTGAGATTGCACTGGGAGTGGCTCCCGAATTACGGAGCTCACTTTTCAGAATCCTGACGAGGTAAATGCGGTAGAGCTGGTATTACACTACGCTGCCAACAAGCCCCGATTTGGCTTACATCGCTGGTTATCGCATGTGTGCCAATGCAATTAAATCAAGATTACCAGCAAGGCATGTCGAATCGGGCATTACGGCAGGGTAATGTCATACCCACTTAATGTCTGCCTACCCTACGCGGGCACACGGATTGAAAATTATTAACCATACACCGTGAAATTGCATGGTTTTTGTTCCTGTTGGTTTGTATAATTCTCGTAATGGCCAAAAGTAATATTATCTCTGATGATACGAAATAAGAGTGGTAGAGGCTCAGGCAGTCAATCATTCTGTAGGAGTCTCTACATTGCCATAGACTTTGTGTGATTATTCGCAAAAAAGGTATGGATTTATACTGAAAAAAATCATAGTTTCTTATCAGACTTTTCATAGGTGTAAAATTGAGTGGAAAGTAAAATGGTGCACGAAAATCTAAATCTAAAACCGACAAGTAGAGTCCGTTTGTTCCTATTTTTATTCACCGACTCAGATAATTTTACATCTAATATCGAACAAAAAAAGAACATTAAAACCGGTTTTCGTGCAAATTGAAACTTAAGTTGATATCAGGTTGATGTAAATTGCTTTTACATGAAAACAGATTTATTATGAGAACGTGTTATGTAAGTATGTATGAATCAGACATCTAAACCAAGATTATAAGGTAGGTACCTACCTACCTAGGTATAGTTTAAACAGTCAAAGCAATTATATTCCTCTACATTACAGAGCAGATTAAAATAAAATGAGTCCAACGGTTACATGCATAGGTCATAGGTAGGTTAATAATAACTTGCTTACTGCCTCAAAATACGGGGTTCATCGGGTCGTTCATCGATTCGGTTCGGTGTGCAACGCATCAACAGTGTGTAAAATATACATAAACTAAATCAAAAAGTCCCAAAACCAGAAAACAAAAGATAAGTTAAAAAATCAAAGATCAGCAACATTTTTTTTAGGGACGATTTTTAACTCGAACATCTCGCTCTCAATCTCAATCATCTCAATCTATAAAAACATAGGTAAATTCTTAGTTTTAAAACAAAGAGTTTTTATATGTAGCTTGCCTACTTGAAAAGCAAAATGTTAATACAGCTAAAGCTAGCTTAACAATAATTTCATTTAAACAGTCGATTTAACCCCAACAATAGCGCTGTGTTTTTTGCGTCCTCCGCTCGCTAGCTGCCCGTACTCGCTCGCACAATGAGTACCTAACCCTTCCACTACTGCCTGAATAGAATTAGTGGATTTATTTTATTTACGACGATAGCGCAGCGCAGGCCCGCGCCCGTCACGACGTGGGCTGAATATACACCATAAACTTTTATAGGGACCAGTTCTCTCGACCCGACCCTGAAGTAACCAAACTCCTACACTTTTTTGAAGCTACAAGTCGTTTTATTTGAGGAATAAAGTGTGTGGGTGTTTCGGTAATAGGTTTTAGAATATATGGGCATGTTAATGAGAGTTTTAGGCGCATTGACATAAATACGGCCTCGGACTGCGGCTTAATTGACAGTAGAAGATGTAGAGTCACGCGTTAGGTAACGAACTTAGTACGCATATTGAATAAGACTCTTTGTATTGTGTTACTGACTATTTTTATGATTGTACTTTATTACATAATAAACATTAGAGATTCTTTTAACAACTTTGATCCTAACGAGCAAAACAATATTTTTTCATATAAGAACACCAGCAATCAGCTGATGCAACCCCCGCTTTCCTTGCGTCGACTGGTTTGTATTTAGGTGCCTTTATTATGATTGTGGAGCAGTGGCAGCGGCTGAGCACAATAGGCTGAGGATGTACCTGTTAGTTCCGCGACAGGTAAGCAGCGTTCCTTGCACACAATACGGGACGTGCAAGACGGTGCATGTTCCTGCAAGGTTGCTATTATTAGTCGCACTCGCTCCCCACAGCGTGAGGGTGCCCGCGGGAAGGGGCCTGCGCGCGCGGGATGGGGAACACTCGATCAGCTGTTCGCCCTTTGTTACTCCCCTACACAACTTCGAATACGACCCAATTCTATTAAGATTTCGATTTGACAAAAAACGCATCATATGAAATTGAAATCGTTCGCTATCTTCGCTAGCACCTGTTACGGTTAGTTGTCAGTATTTTTCCGCTACTCCGCCTACATTTATTTGAAAACGGTAGGTAGGTAAACTAAGTCTGCCCTGGGATAACTAAAATGCCGTTAACCCTCAATTTTTCAATTTTCACTTTTTAACGGCATTGTTGTAAGAAAACGATTCTCTTTCGAACCATCTGACTCATTTTTCGCTATCTTTTTTAGTTCCGGAGATATGAAACATAAAATTGCCGTTAAGTGACAGTTTTGGGCACCCAAACAGGGCTATAAGGTCGTTTTCTACACAAACATAGCTAAAATGTCTTTAAAAGCCGTTAAACTTGAAAAACGTTGACTTTTTTCACAATTTTATACCCAAAATCCATAACATAATTGCCGTTACCTAAGTTTTACAAACAAGATTGCAGCTAAAATACTTTTACTGTATTATAGTTAAGTCAAGTTTTAAACGTGTAAAAACTAATTTCTAGATTAAGATGCCGTTATGTGAAAATTGCAGCGCTAAAATGTCGTTTAAGGATTTTAACGGCAATGTAGATTTTTATTTTCCGTGTGTAATTTATACAAGTTACATTTATTAATGCCGCTATCCCACAATACTGCTCTAAAATGCCGTTAACTTTTCTCGCTTTGGCGCGGCGTTTTGGATGATATTAGGATGATTCATATAAAATTTGCAAAAAATAAAAAGATTTGCTTCTCTCGTTTGTATTTAACCGAATAACTCCGAAACTACTTAACCTATTTCAATAAATCTTTCACCACTAGATAGCTACGTGTTCTAGCTTGAGCAGATATACTAAGTAAATGGCAACTTTTTAACGTAGATAATATTTTATTACTGTGGGAAAATGGTAAGAAGTGGGCACAACTGGTCTTGTCGCTATATTTTACGACCAAACTCCTTTAATGATCTTCATGAAATTTAGTAAAAACTGTTAAAAAAAAGAAGATGAGAATAGCGTATTTTTTATGAACACTCGACCGTCTGGAGCCCCTAGATTCCGCTATAATACTTATAAGGCATTCCGAAAATGCTGCATTGCAAAAGTTGATTAGCCTATCAGTCGACATGGAGCTTCTAAAATACCTGATGTAGGCATTAAAGAGCCTATCTTGACTATGAGACAAACGAAAAAGCCTCCATAGAAAAAAAACAGCATGATGGACCACTCCTTCTGACACGTAGACTTCAAAAGCTAAAGTGGGTACATGGTTATAGAGAATCAGGAGCTCTGGTTATCATTAGAAAGATAGAAACGCCTCCATAGCAAGAGTTTGGAAAATCTGACGAGCAACACATAACCCAGCGGTACCATACTTTATAAAGAGATACGGAAATGACCTCATAGCAAAAGATATCGAGCATGATAGGTTGCTTTTGTTAAAATATAGATATCGAGGATTTGAACTGCCTAGTGTATAGACGACGACGGAACGTTACGTCGAAGTATAAACAAACCGCTGCCGAAAATATTATTAGTTTACATTGAAATCGTAAAGTTTACTTACAGTTTAAGTGATAAAATTGAAGATCAACATCGAATAAACATTGCGAATTATTGGGTGTCACTGGAGGCACTAAATTATCGCACTTTTTCATCAAGGTACGGCTCATTGTTATGATTTTTAATGATTTTTAACGATATTTAACCAAAATTTAAAGAAACGGCCAACACAGAACAACGAATCACTATAACCTTTAAACTGATCGAACAGCTGATTGGTTCAGTGACAACAGAGAACTGTCACAGTGTTTGACTGACAGGTCGTGCGATTCGTTTCACGCATAGCTCTTACGCGGCTGTTTTTGTGGATCGTTTCTTGCACCAGTTGCTGCAACAGACTACAGATGAAAATTGGGAATGTTTAATTGAGCCTTAAAATAGACAGTTCGCACTTTGAATACACACTAAATACAGCATAAGTATTAAAAGTAGACAAGAATGCCGTCGTCAACTGAAGTCAATTATGCATGTACCAAATGTAATTTAAAAGTTAAACGGAACAATTACCTGATATGCACTTGCTGCAATAAACCCTTTGACCTTGAATGTGCTAGCGTCTCAAAGAAGCGTTTTGACTTGATGGATAAAACTAAGCGCAAGGCATGGAAATGCGAACCTTGTCATAGGATAAATGCTAACAAACTGACAAGGTACCGGCCTTCAAATAGCAGTACTCCACTACAGACACAAGCAATAAATAACAATGAAAACGGTGAAAAACCTAATAAGCAGATTGAGTCAAAAGACCCCACTGGCACCTATACAGAATATACAACTCCTATACTTTCGGCATCCCTAGTACTTCCAGACACAAGCATCAGCAAAGCGCTCGTACCTAAAACTATACCTGATGTGGGGACTGATGATGAGGAATGTATCTTTAACGATAACAACACTAAGCAGAAGGAAACAATAATAATAAACGTTCCGATTAGTAACTCGTTTGATTCGCTAGCTGCTGATAGAATAGAAATTGAAAATGAAGAACAAGACGAAGAAGAAGACTACAACTCCGCAATACTAGCAGATTCTATAAACCTAAGACGAAGTCAAAGAGAAAACTCATCTGAGGGACTGACAGAAGAAGAGCTTAATTTCTCGGTATCTACTACAATAGGAGCGAACAGGAGCTGCCCAGAAGCAAATTTGCACACGAAGACACCTTTAAAAGAGATGAAATTAAAGCTTAGAAGACTACAAGAACGGTACAACGTAATGGACGATTTGACTACAAGATTGCTGATGGAAAATGAGACTTTGAAGAAGAAATTGGAACAGTACGAGTCAAAAATTGACGTTTTGACAAAGATCTGTAAATCTCCGCACTCAAACAAAAAAACGCAGTCTAGAACTACAAATATTATTAACACTCCGAAACATCCTTTATCTCCCATAGTAAAAATTATATCGAAAGAGATTGAGTCTCCAATGCAGTTTGCTACGCCACTAAATGAAATGATAACAGAAGATACTATAGACCCGAGCGACTCAAGCCCTGAGAGTACCAAGAAGCGAAACATTTTCATTGTAGGAGATGAATCGCTAAGGGGGTTATCGGCGACCATCCAAGAAACTCGAAAAGGACAGTGGAATGACAACTTCTTACCATCGGCACTTATAATGCCGGATGCCTCGAGTACGCAGATAGTATCTAGTATAGACTCAATCGTAAATAGCATCTCAGAAAATGACATCGTAGTGTTAGGTATAGGCAAACATGATGATAACATACAGTTACTGCACTCAAATCTGTGTATAGGATTAAATAAACTAAAAAATGTAGCTGTTTTACTCTGTCCAGTAAACTACAGCCCCTATCTCAATGAATTGAAATTAAATTCCGAAATAAAAATCTGGACTAAGCATTTTGTAAACTGCACTTTATTAGATCTTAATATATATCGTATGAGACATTTTGATTATATACAGTACATTAGTAATAAAATAAACATTCACATTGACTATGCCGAATACAAACAAACATTTTTGAATTTTAAAAATATTATAAAAAAGACATATAGCAATAAGCCCGACAGTCCCCAACTTAGCTCATTTGATCATGTCAGCAGGGATAATGAAGGGTCATCAAAAGCAAGAAAAGGCACTATTCCATTTTACTTTCCAGTGCTCAAGAAGAATATATGTAAAGGAGGAGTAACCTCGCCAGACCAGAAAAATGTACAACAGAAGCTTTTTCGAGTCTAATTTGACATTTACCTTGTTCCATCAAAATATTCAAGGACTTCTTTCAAAAAAAGAATTTATAGAAATAACACTATCGCAGATTAAAACGCATACTAAGCCAGATGTGCTCTGTTTTACGGAAACTTTTGTAAAAGCCGGTTATGAAAAAAATGTACATCTACAAAACTTTGAACTAGCTGCAAATTACTCCAGAACAAATCAAAACAGGGGTGGGTCCTGTATTCTGGTCAAGAAGGGCATTAAATATAGCTCCGTCAAATGTTTAGACGATTTAGCCAGAAGAAATATTTTTGAGTGTTGTAGTACTTATATTCCTGCGATTAATGTGATTGTTGTGTGTGTTTATAGAGTACCATCAGACATTGTTAAAATACTTAATGCCTTTTTCGATCAATTAGAATTGCTTCTGCATACGTATGTTACAAAATATCCTAAAAGAAAAATAATTTTATGTGGCGATCTTAATATAAACACATTGATTCATGATAAATCTACAGATAGACTACGAGACATAGCCAAAACATATAATTTAATGTTTCATATAAACTCACCAACTAGACTTAAAAAATGCATCGATCACATTATTAGCAATATTACAAACGTAACTGGGAGAACCCTTCCATTGCGCTTGTCTGATCATGACACAGCACAAGCGATTGCATTTCCGGTAAACTCTAAAGGTGTTACACCTCAGATTTATCATATTTTACGAAGAGACTATAGCCAAGAAAATATTAATAAATTCAAAAACTATTTGCAATGCCTTTCTTTCTCAGAAGTTTTTGATAAAAATGACTTAAATGAAGCTTTTGAGGAATTTCACGATTTATTCTGTCTATTGTATAAGCTGTGTTTTCCTTTAAGGAAAATCAAAATCAATAAGACTAGGACTGTTTCGTGGATAAGTAAGGGGTTGAAAAAAAGTTGTTTAACTAAAAATTACCTACGATATAAATTTTACACAAAAAAGACAAATTACAATAGGACATCATATCAAAAATATAATAAACTATTAAAAAAATGTACCTATACTGCGAAAAGAATAGCGAACAACTTATTCTTCCTCAAAAGTAATAATAAATGCAAAGCTACATGGACCGTTATTAATAATGAAACTAAACCTAACCAGTCAGTAAATCACTTGGATAAAATTATCTATAATAATAAAGAAATAACGGATCCTATTTTGATTGCTAACACCATTAATGACTATTTTATAAATTTAACTAATACTTTCAACATCGACATAAAAAATACAATTAACAAAAATCGACATAAAAGCTCAATATTTTTATCTCCTATTAATGAGAATGATATTGAAAAAGCAATCATGACGTTAAATAATACAAATAGTGAAGGATTTGATAGCATATGCACAAAAGTATTAAAATCTTGCAAAGACCAAATAAAACTTGTCTTAACATTTCTCGTAAACCTCTCTTTGCAAACCGGAGTTTTTCCGGAACGTCTCAAGCAGTCAGTGGTAAAACCACTTTATAAAAAAGGGTGTAAATGTGATATTGGGAATTATCGGCCTGTTACACTAATACCAGTGCTCTCCAAGGTATTCGAGAAAGTTATGCACGGAAAAGTCACGTCCTTTTTGAAAAAATATGATATTATAAGCAAAGATCAATATGGCTTCCAGAAAAATAAGTCTACCTCTCTTGCAGTGTACCAAGTAGTTTCTGAAATGTTGAATAGCTTTAATAATAAATATTTTACAACAACAGTATTCTTGGACATGTCCAAAGCGTTTGACTTTGTGTCTCACGAGCTACTTATGGCCAAGCTGGAATGGTATGGTATAAGAGGACAAGCATTAGATTGGTTCAAATCATATTTGAAAGACCGTACACAATGCGTAGTTATAAGTAAACTTGATGCAAATCAACAGATGGGCGATTATTTCTCAAACCTTAAACAAAATCAAACAGGAGTACCCCAGGGAAGTGTTCTAGGTCCACTTTTATTCTTATTATATATTAATGACCTTCCTGGGGTATTAAATCATAAAACAATATTATTTGCGGACGATGTAACCGTGCTCATTTCTTCCCCTAAAACTCTGCCCATTGAACACCACAAAACAGAAATAATCAACACCCTAAACAATACAACTAATTGGCTTAACCGAAACAACTTAAAAATTAACCTTGATAAAACTAATTACATTAACTTAAACTTACACAGCGAACTAAAACAAATTGATTATAAAGGGCAAGTTCTTTGCAATGCAAAAGTTGTAAATTATTTGGGAATCATAATGGATCAAAATCTTAACTGGAAACAACACGTGAACAAAGTATGCAATACAATTAATAGCTTCACTTATGCGTTATATAAATTAACTCAATCGGCATCACGGAAAACCGCGATCATTGCGTATTTTGCATATGTTGAATCTATACTCCGATATGGCCTCATCATATACGGTAACAGCACAGATATAGAGAAAGTATTTGTTGCACAAAAAAAGTGCATACGTGCTATTGCTGGGATTGCACCGGATGAGTCATGCAGACCTTATTTTAAAAAATTTAATATATTGCCCCTACCGTGCTTGTACATTTTCGAGCTGGCAATATTTGTTAAGCAGCATCCTTACCTATTCAAGCAGGCAAAAGATGTGTGCAGCACGCGAAATATACGTTTTCCCAATAAACTTGTTCTCGGCACCATCCCCAGGAGTGCAAGATACTCAAAAAATTGCATGGTGATGTGTGTTAAGGTTTACAATAAGATACCGCAACCCATACGGGACCAACCCTTAAGCACTTTTAAACGTCTTTTGCGCGACTGGCTTAAAACAGGAAACTTTTACTCGGTGAAGGAATTCCTTGAATCTTCTGCTTTGTAAATAAATCTTTCACCATCTTGGCTTGGTTGGTGGTCTGGTGACGGTCTCTTCAGTTGAAAGAAAAACTTGTCGTGATTTTTTCTTTGTCAAAGTGACAGATCATGCGAGTACCGCCAAACAAATGTTATTTTTTTTCTGGCTTGGATACGTGGCTTTTAAACCATTAAATATGTTAATTTGACATTTAAATATATTTTTTAGAAATTTTGATTATTTGACATCTTTGTATCTTGGATTTTATTTTAGAAATTTTGACATTGTACCTATTTATTTTGATTTAATTACTGACTGCGCATGTATAAATCTTTAAAATTATTATTTTTATGTAGACATTTGCATGCTATTCTTATGGCTAAACAAGCGGACTTTGTATTAATCTATTTTCATCTTGACCTTATTATGTACCTTGTTTAATGGCAAATAAATGATTATGAATTATGATTATGAATTATGAATTATAAAACTAGAAGCCAAGCTAAACTGTGCGAGACACAGATATGCAATATTATAATAGAGACCAAGTTCTGTTTTCTGTAACACAAGTAACCCCATAAATTGCGGGAAATCATCTATTTACACAAAAAAACTGTTGCAGCGGGTAAAACCGCTAAACGGGTTGGTCCACTAGAATTGTATAAAGAGGTTAATAAATTGGTTACTACCTAAAAACCATTGCCAAATACTTAAGTATTATTTCTCTGCACCTGATGCTTTTCACAAAAGCTTTTATCACTGCTCCCGCGGTCTAAAATGGTCTAAAGAACTAACTAAAGTTACACTTACTTCATTGAGGTAACAAAATTATTCTACAACATTCCTAGTTAAATTTTACCCTTGACCCAGAATTTCGAAAGGTTTAAGTGTTATTTATTCCATGATTTGATGGTGGTAACCTAATGTAAAAACAATATTTTTGTAAAATACAAAATTGTTTTTGAAACTATTAAAATATAATATTTGAGATATAAAACTAAATAGCGTGAATTAGAAAGAAAAAAAGAAAGAAGAAAGAAAATACAAATCAAGTAAATTATAAATAATAAATAGTATCCAAGACGTCATATTAAATCAGGTTTTTATGTAAGCACTCAACATTCGCAACTCGAGCAAAAAAACGAAGAAAAATATTAAATTTATAATGCGGTGTTGTAAAAGACACTCAACAGTGCATCAAAAGTTGATTGTTTAATAGAAATATAGCATTAAAAGTTAAAGATTCGGTCCTTTTTATTCTGCTTCATACTAACATTTCAAGGGAATCTTTCAATTTTCTTATAATGATTACTAAGCTTAATTGCCGTTATGGTGAAAGGATTGTAATGTAACTGCAATTATGCGTTGTAAAAGACTTGAAAAACCAATACCAGATACTAAATTGAGGTATAAAGCTTCGCTAAAATGCCGCTAAAGGACCGTGACGACATTGTAGAGAAGTATTTATAGATACAATTCTTGTATTTTACAAGGCAATGAAATTAGTGCAAAACCAAGCACTAAAATGCCGGTAAAGTAACCTTAGCGGCATTTAAGTAGTGTTTTAATAAAGTAATTAAATAAATAATACTTAACTGCAACACATTTTTCAATATATTTCTGTAGCCCTTTCACTTAGCGTAATAAAACTAAAAGCAGCGTAAAGTATAAAAAATTACCGTTTCAATATTATCTTAAGATTTCGAATAACTTTTGTATTTATCAAACAGCAACGTTTTTAACTTTAAACCCGCGTAACTCAAAATTTTGATTTTGGGGATAACGGCGTTTTAGTTATCACAGGGCAGAAGTACCTACCTACAATTACAATAAAGTAAAAAAAAAACATGAGAAATGATTTTTACTTTTCATTAGGCAGGTAAAGAGGGATCTATTTAGTGCAACTTGCTCTTCTAGAGATATATAGGGTGTAATTTTATTAGTGGCGGATCCGTTAAGGGTGTGTTCTGTCAATGAAACTGAACAACTTTCCCCAAGGAACATAGGTCGAAATACGGAAAAAAAAATTGGTCTCCCCATACTAAGTGTGTTGGCCGGCCGGGTCAATTAGTATGGGAGGGCCAATTTTTTTTTCATATTTCGACCTATGTTCCTTGGAGAAAGTTGTTCAGTGTCATTGACAGAACACACCCTTAACGGATCCGCCACTAATAAAATTACACCCTATATACCTGAGATAAAAAGGTAGGTAAGTAAGCAGGTACCTAACGGCGTGTCCCCAGACCTCCGGCACGGCGCCGTGCCGTGGAAAGTCACGGCGACGGCGTGCATCACGTCAGCGTCACGTCGTGCGTCACGTCGTGCGTCACGTTAGCGTCACGGCGTCAAAGCTGACGCGGGTATTATATTCTTTGGTTGTTGCTAGTGACACTGGCCACTAAGACGGGCAATTATTATCTGGGGGCACGGTCGCGCTCCGGCCAAGACAATCCATGCAAAATGGGAAATAGATTTTGCGAGGGCAAAAGCATGAGAGTGTGAGTACGAGACTATCATCAAAAGTATGAGACTATCATCTAAATTAAATCATAACAAAATAATGTCACATTCTGAAAATAAAACAAAGACTATGTGGTCAATCATAAACAGAATTAACAGAAAAACTAAAAAAAAAAAACGGCACAAAGAACATAAAAGTAAATTATAATAACAAATCCATTTTATGTTCCAAAGCTGTTGTTAACTGCATATATGATTATCTTTATTCATTTCACAAAATAATATCAATATAAATACTAAATATACTATAAAATACTAAATAAACCAAATAAATCCGTAATACTACTTCGTTAGTCAAACAGCCCGCCCCGCAACACTCCCGGCCGCAAAGGTAGACGTTGAAGTAGAACGAACGATGGTAGAAGTTGCGATAGACAACCTTTGCACCAAGAATGACCCGGCACCTGTGCCCGGCACGAATTTTAATTATAAAAGTTATTGTTGCAAAAATATTTTAAATAATTAATTTGAAATGAAATGGGGTCGCTACCCGTCTCCCTCAGACGCTGCCAAACTTCCTTTATAAAATCTTTGGCTTCGGTACCCCAGCATCCCAAAGTCTCTACCGCTATGGGAACAAAAGTATAGTTTTTGGCCAAAACAGAATACTTCTCTCCCTTTTTAATGGTGGCAAAATCCGCCGCAGCTCCGGGTGTCCTACAAGTGCGCGCAAGATGTGAAGCAGCTACGGTGCTCACACACGTGGCATCCCACAGTAAACACTTGCCATTTTTCCACGGCACCAACGTCATGCCATCAGGCCTTTTTCCGTCCGAACGACTCAACCCCGGAGGCTCTAGTATACAAGGAATATTGGCTGATACTAGAGCTCTCCGGACAATATCGTTCAGAGCGTGGTGACGCGGAAACCTCCCTGAGCACCGACAGCAGCTCAAGGCGTGGTGGCCGTTGCTCTCTACCATAGAACCGCAGATGCATTGATGACGTTCGCAAACATCGCAGCCCAGGCGTAGAGCAACTGCCACGCGCAGTGAGCTGTCGTTAAGAAGAGTGCTCAAGTGTGGAGAAGGTAGTGCCTGCAGCCATGCTCCCGACTCGGATTGAGACACCGCCTTAAGCCTCGCAAGATCTGCCCCAACAGCACCTTCCATCATCCGGCCCAGAACCCCCTTAGCCCCAACATCATCCCAAGAGCGTTGACTGTCCAGGTCCTCGGGAGTGGATGCGGAATGGGTATAAGCCATCCGGGTAAGGAATGCAGGTCCTGCCACCATCTATGGGTAAAATGTCAGTGACAAGGTCAACCACCCCATTAGCCGACGCAAGAAAGGCGGGCAAGCTAACATCCTGAGCACGCCGAACTCCCTGACCCCCCATATCTAACAGGCAAAGACGCCTGGTTCCACTGGACTGCATTGAGGGAGACATTTAATATACTCTCGACGGTGTCTTTCAAAGTACCGTCGAAGGAACCGATCTGGTCAGAAAATAACCAGGTGGGGGTCGTCCTCAAAAAGTAGAAAAGTTTAGGAACAGCAAAGCAAACCCGCAATAAAACCAGAGCCACGTGAGCTGACAAGTTTTTAAGACGCTTCTGAGCCTGTAGCAGAACCTGTCTTCGCGACTCAAACGCCTCAGGAATAGCTGCCGAAAAGATAGGAGAACCCAAGAGATTAAATGTGCTAGGCGTGTGTTCCTGAAGGCCAGGGAGCACGGAAGAGAATCGGGAGAAAGAAGAAAGGGATTCGGAAGAACAAGGATAGAACTCACATTTGCTAGTGTTGACCTCTAATCCCAACTCTCGAAGGCGCGGCAACAAGGCGAGCAAATCTTGCTCAACTACTTCGGGTTTACCTCCAATGGTACCATCATCCAGGTACTATATATTTAGAGGGGACTTTAACTCCGTAATAGTTTTTTGAATTGCTAGGCTGAAAACTAAAGGGCCTAGCGGATCGCCCTGCTGCGCGCCAACTTGAGAAAGAATTTGGGCCCTGCTATAAAAAAGAAAAGAAGGTGATTCATAAACCTGGTGCAGAAAAGGATAGAGAGAAGGAACCTTCTCCCTGACCTCGCCCAAAAGCACATCTCTTTCAACAGAATTGAAAGCATTTTTCAGGTCCAGCTTCAAAAGAACTCCGGATCCGGATTTTCTCTCCGGATCCATAGCAAAAGCGCGAGTCGCGTGTATTGCTGCTTCGCAACCTAAGCGAGTTCCAAAACCCAGCTGATGAGGTTGAAGATATGCCGGCATCTCATCCTTTACCGTGCGACACCCAAGTTTGGCCGTTAAACGGCGAAAGGTGCTCCCAACTGCGATAGGTCTAAGACCTCCGTCCTTCTTAGACTCACATAAACTCGCCCCGTACATAAAAGGGCACACCTCTTTATTTAAACGAACGATGAGAAGGAAGTTGCACAGGTTTGTAAGACATCCCAGCAATCGCTCCCCGTTATCCCCCGCTGAGGCCGAGGTAAGCTCTCTTAGATGCACGGGTCAGATACCATCCAAGCCAGCGGCAGATCCATTGTAAAACGAGCCGAGGGCTTGCGCTACGTCTTCTGCCTTGACCTGGCAGGCCGAAAAGGATTGGTCCGGTGCTACCGGGAAAACAAGCTGCCGAGACGGAGATGGATGTTTAGACTGCAGAGTAGCGAGAGTCTCAGGCCCTGGAGATGCCATCGTGTCGCGCGACAAAATGAGTACTTCTCGACAGAGGGTGAGTCACCGACTCCGACAACGGATGCTACGCTGAGTTGTGGCGGAGGTAGCGCATCTCAGTGGCCGCCTGCGCCGCGCGAGCGGCCGGCCTGCTCGCCAGCTATCAAGTCCCTATATTGCGATCGGTTTCTGAGCGGGAAGTATCAAATATAATAAAAAAATTGCCAAACAAGTATTGTAGTGGTGTGGATGATAGTCCACCTATGCTGATAAATAAATGTGCAAACGTACTCACCTTCGCTACCATCGCTAACCTTTCTAATCAACTAGTCATTTGAATCAGGCATTTTTCCCGACGCGTTAAAAATAGCTGTAATTAAACCTATCCTCAAAAAAGGCGGCGATGCAAATAATATTAGTCAATACAGGCCAATTGCGATTTTACCATCAGTATCAAAAATATTCGAACAGGCAATGGCAAATTAAATCAACGATTTCCTGGAAAAATATAAATTATTGGATAATGATCAATACGGCTCTAGGAAAAAATGCACCACAGCTCTGGCTGTGTCTACACTTATATTCTTTTCTTATTCTTACTTACTTTCTCAAGTAAAGAAGCTGAAATTACGTGTGTAAACTAAAATTTATCATTATCACTTATACCTATGCAAGTGGCAAAAAAACGACTTGTATTAATTTCTCATCTCCTCTCCACCACCAAGTTGTTATGAAGGTGTCACAAATTTTATGCTAGAGTTCCACTAGAGTTCAGATATAGGTATGCAGACATATGTAATAGTGTAATAGGGCGTATAGATTGAGATGCTTGACTCTGCTTATGATTATATATCTTTTTTACAGGGTATAGTCCATTCATAATCATAGTGTTATGAGTCATGACCAGCCTAAGCGGAAGTAGTATCTAAGTATTGCGACCACCGTAACTTGGCATCCCGCATAGGCTGATCATGATGTCATTTCTTCAATAAATGACCCAAAGATTGCGAATTGACTGTATGCTCTTGCCCGGCGACATTTTACATGAAAGTGTTTTTAATAGGAATCCATGTTTTCATTTTGAAAATGGAACGATAGGGTTGCCTCTAATTTATCGATATATAAAATTACATTTAATTAAGTGCAAATGTCATATGGGTGTGTTACATATAAATAAATTTGTTTGTAAAACATGAGTAATATAGGAATACAGATGTTAAACTCTGTTTTACTCACAAAACTAAACAACTTTTGAAATATGAAAAAAAACAAACATTTGGGCCTCCCATACTAAGTGACACACTTTTTCAGCATTTTTGTATGGGAGGCCCAATTTTTTTTATATTCCGAAGAATAGTTTATAACTAAAGTTCTTCTGTTTTGTGTGTAGACCGACTCCTTAAGAGATTTGTATTTAATTAAATGTAATCCTATATAGGTAAGGTGTTCATCGAAAATACTGCTGTGTATCTAACCAAAAAAGTAGGTACGGTACTGTCGCCAACAAATCTACCTACACATTTAAGGGTTCAACGTATACTGGTTCTTCAAAGTATGTATTTGAAAACCAGTATTAGTTGGACCCTAAAATGGGTAGGTGGATTTGCTGGCGATAGCATATCGTTGACCCCGTGATGCCGGATCAATATAGCATCACCTATTTCTACCAGTGGGTGTTGTAAAAGGTGACCAAGGGATGAAACCAGAGCATGAGCAGTAGCATTGTTAATTAGTCTTGCGAATATCTACAACTATGTATCAGTGAAACTGCTAGACAAGCCGATAGTACTTAATTAGCATAAGATTTGAAAAAACTACAGATTGGTACTTTTAAAAGTTAATTTATTTATACCAAACAATTTTATTTTTCATTAACGAATCAGATTGGAAACATGTTTAATTTCATGAGTTGGTTTAGCCATTAATTTGATCGTTGCATATTACCAGTAGCCTATTGTAAACACGAGTGTGTATAAAATGTGATGAAGATAATCTAGTAATGGACGACTTCGTGTCCCAGTCGAAGAAAAAAAATTAATGCAAATGCTATGATATTAGTATAGGTATGAAAAATACTCTCAGGTAATATCCATGACTTCCTGTGTAGCCTGATGAAATGTAACATTATTAAATAAATCAATCAATGCCTAGCGATTTCACCCGCTGCTACTTCGGTACCTACCTACCCGTTTCTCCTACCCTTTCAAGCTACTAAGATAATCCGTTATTATAAGACAAAAAATGCATTTGTTTATTCGAAGAGCTTTTAAAGACCCCACGCGACCAATCTAGGGTTAAACGATCATAACAAAAATACAGAAACACGATTGCAGTAAGTTCAAAAGTTTTTTTTTGTCTCAAATCGGCCATTTGTAATTTAAGAAATAGTTATATACGGTGAAATTTTACTAGTGACCGATAGCGAAAACTCAGAACTAACTGGTGATAAGGAACAACTTTCCCCAAGGAACATAGGTCGAAATACGAAAAAAATAATTTGCCCTCCCACAGTAACTCAAATCAGCCGATCGGCAATTTTGTATGGGAGGTCCAAAATTTTTTTCGTATTTCGTCCTATGTTCCTTGAAGAAAATTGTTCCTTATCACCAGCCGGTTCTGAATTTTCGCTATCGGTCACTAGTAAAATTTCACCCCATACAATCAATGTCATATGCGCTGCTGAGACAAATCTAACGAATGTATTTACTTATGCAACCCATACATACATAAAAACTTCCGAAAATCATACTATTCTTCAGAGCAAGAACAGTCCTCACCAACCATTATCGATATCGACAAATCTGTTATCGAGGGCGAGGGTACATCACTTTAACAATTTTCTTATTTTGGCATAATTGTTACAGCGTATGTCAGGCCACATGACAAGCTACGTCAGTCATATAGTTAAGATATTGTTCTTTAAAGGACTTGGATCATTTTTGTATGAGAACTATGCTCTTCGTCAGACTAAATATAAAAAACATTGATCAGCAGAATTGAACCGACCACCATAGCAAGGTCGTCTCTACTCTTCGCCAGTCGTGCCTTCATTCTTAAATTCAATTATGATATTATACAGACTAAATTGTCTTTTTTTTACAGGTAAACCTACAAGGAAAACATAAAATTTCGTTTAATGTTAGCTAATAATCCGTTACCATCATGCGTGTCAACTTTAAGCTGCTATTTCGAACAGACTAGCCGACAGCCGACAGCACATATTGCAAGGGCCGCAGCTATCGGCAGTTGCAGCACATGCTGCGGCAGTTTCAGCACATGCAATTCCGAAGGCACCGGCCAACAGCCGACAGCCAACGGCACATGCCGTGACTGCCGATGGTTGCATGTACACTTAGGTAGATATAATAGGTACCTAGGTACAGGTAGTAGGTACCTACATGAAATGGAAATGAATGATTTTACCCGTGGAAGAAAAGGTAAAATACCTTATTAGTTTAGAACACCATTACAGTGACAAGTACCAGGTTATTAAAACAAATAAGTACAACACAAAAAGTGTACGTGAAGGAACAATTGTACAGCCTGGATACAAAAACTATTACGGCGAAAGAGTGTCATCTGTGATTGTCCCCAAAATATTTAATAAGTTAAGTTTATTAAGGCAAAATCCAAAGTTAAATCTATTTAGTCTTAAAACAAAGCTGAAAAATTCTTTGCTTGACATCAACGATAATCAACAAGATCATTAGGCATTACAAAATGGAAAGAGATATATTATTCTGTCGGTACATGTAGAATAAGTTGTTTGAGTACTTAGTTGGTAGGTTATAGATATAGTTATAAGTTAATAAGCGCGTCTCGCCAACAAACTGTTTCAGTTTGTTGAAATAAATAATAATAATAAAAACGTACATACATAAATCACGCCTTAAACCCTTGTGGGGTAAGCAGAGCTTCAATGGCAGTAAAAAACGGTCGTTATCGCCATCTTTATCAATATTGAGGGTCATTTGAGTTATTGTCTTGTATCACTATAGTGACAGGTTGTCAGCCTGTCGCCAAAAATTGCAACACACTTTCGAGTCGCTGCTTATGACACTCACGGGAAAATATGGAGTGATGCTATTCTAAGCCGGCATCACACGGCAGAGTAGCAGGTAGGTACATAGGTACCTACAGATAACTCACGCACAAACTGTAAGTATGAACTTAGTTGGTACAATTCAGTGTACTGGCAACTCGAACCTACGTAGGTATAATAGGTACCTTTGAAATTACCGCTGTCATATTTTTAATAATTTTGATAGTTATTTACTGCTTAGTTATTTCTGAACCACACATTTTACGATTCATAGCAAAATAGCAAAAATAGATACGTCGCGTGCGTATCGCACGGCCGCTGCAGCAATACTGATCTGCAGTCACGGCAGTTGCGGCATATACTGCAATGCCGAAGCCTTTGGATAGTGTTTTATAGAACTCTATACGAACCAGTAGTGCTGTGTGCTGTTGTCTGTTGGCTGTCGGCTGTCGGTTCTTCTGTTTGGAATACAACTTTTGCTGTTATCGTTATATTTCTGACAAACGTCATCCATCATCATTACACTTTGATCCACCACATTTTTTTTATTTGAATTTATGTCGTTCCATGTCGTGAAGTCATTTCTTTTATTTTCATCAGTCAGCTACCAGTACTAACTTGCTATGAACATCCAACAGACGATTTATTTGCATTATAGACCTGAAGACGGTGTTTTGTCCTTTAATACTTCATTATTTTCTATTTAAATCTACTCACATGGAGGTTTATCATGCATAATAATAATATCATCTGTCAAGCACTTTGCCTGCGGTTTCACTTGCGGTTTTTAGCTGCTTAATCTAATCACAAAGTTTGAAACAAATTGCATTAAAAATCCTTCATAGTCTAATAAAACATGGTCTTACATTCCCAGAGAAACACAAGCCTACGTCACTAGTATTGCCACTTTATTTCAATAAAATACGTTATGGGGTAAATTTAATCTCAGAAAAATGAGCTAAAATATTTCTTAATAATTTTATAATTTAGATTTACGTGTGTATTAACTTGAACTTTACAACAACACTTAAATTGTATTTATTAGTTAACAGTATCGTAAAATATGATTTACAAAAAACATCATAAGAGTGGGTAATTCTGGGTGATTCTGGTAACCCACTAGCATGATGACGTAGGCTTGTGTTAGTCACGTGGTTCACGAGTCTCGGAATGGAATACCAGGCGGAGTATCTTATTATACCATGAAATCCTTGATTGACTTACGATAAAACTATTTACCCGTTTAGTTTAGACATTGTTTTAGCTGGGAAGGATGCGCAAGTGGATAAGTTTGCCTTTTAAGCAAAGTGGGTCTCCCTTAATTAAGTCTTCAATGGATCAGTAGCTTTTCCAGGCCTTTTCTATTCGGTGATCTTTTCTTGCTGGTTTTGGTTTACGCTTAACGCGCTTGTTATTTATTATTATTATTTTATTATTTATTATTTATTCAGCAAACAAAACATGTGGTTAACAGAAAATCCAAAGCACCAACAGTTTTTAAATATAAATGGAAGTTTTAAATACTTAAATAAACTACACAAAGTCGCTTATACACTATTCATGCCATGCTACATTTAAACATAAGTCAGTTTAGTTTTAAAATTATTACAGACACAGAACATATATGAAAAATTCATCCTGTATAATAATGTCAATAAAATATAATTAAATGAGAATGTCAAAATTTATAGAAATGTCATATTTTATAGTCATTCAGTTCACACAAGTGAATATAGGCCTGCGCTAAGAATACCCTCTCCGAATCTGCAAATACGTCTATGTTGTCATACTGCATAGCGATGTCGCTGAGGAGTGAGAGTGCCCTAGCAGTAGGCGCATTGTCCGCACGACGGGTGCGTTTGTTTTCGCGCGCAAACAGTCTGTGCCTACGTCGCGGTGGTACCCACAGCAACTGCGAGTTCCTCCAGATGGCACCACTAAACCGATGCGTTCAGTTACCGATATATTATTAATGCGGTTGTTTAGTAGGCCAAAATAGTGCGTGACCAAGAGCAATCTACGACGCAGCATGAGTGTGTCCAAACCTACCATACCCGACACGAATAAGGATGGATATAGGTAGGGATAATAACCGTTTTCGCGTTTAAACACCCAGCGAGCAAACTTCCTTTGGATTTTTTCAATCGTTAGTGAGTACTTTGTCTCATATGGGGCCCAAACGATTGCACCGAACTCGAGCTTACTGCGGACATAGGCGTTGTACAAAGTTTTTGCCGCCCTGACGTCGTTAAACTGGGAAGTAACTCGCATCATAAACCCGAGGGTTTTGTTCGAGGCCTTGCAGATAGAAGTAATGTGCTCACGGAAGTCTAACCTAGCGTCCATCATCAACCCCAGGTCACGGATCTGGCAAACTCGCTCAAGTTGACCATCATCAGGTAAGGTGTATGTGGCTATTAATGGCTGGCGAGACCGTGTAAAAGTAATGACTTTACATTTCGATGCATTAAATTCTAAGTTGTTTTCTTTACTCCAGCCATGAACGGCATCAATATCAGCCTGCAGTGAGAGGACATCCACTTCACCACTTACGCCCTGAAACAACTTTAAGTCATCGGCGAACATAAGGCACCTGTAAGAACGAACAACAGAGGGCAGATCGTTAATCATAAGTAGAAACAGAGTGGGGCCCAAGGTACTGCCCTGACTCACACCCGATCGTGTGTCATAACGATCTGACTCACATGATGCCACTCTTACAAACTGCGAGCGATCCCTCAGATAGCTAGCGAAAAACAGAAGAAGTTTGGGTGTGAATCCAAATGATGCCATCTTTCGCAGTAAAATATCATTATCAACTAAGTCGAACGCCTTCTTGAAGTCGAAGTAAGTGGCATCGACTTGGCCAAACGACTTGTTAGTGGTTTTGGATGGAGACTATGTATTTAACTGTTCTAGTTCTATTTTACGCTTAACGCGCTTGGTTATAAGTTTATAACCTACGATTTAAGCTACCATGTAGATGCCAGTTTCTGGAACAATTTCTCTTGTACCACGTTTTCTGGAGAAAGTTTGCTCAACAGACTGTAATTTTAAACTACTTCAAAAGTTACATATGTTTCATCTATTCCTTGTTGGCGAAGAGCATTGACGGTGGAAAGCTTTAGTATAATCAACATTTGCTTAAATACAGCTGTTTGTAGTATTCTGTACGTAATATGAATACCTGGTAACAAAATTTGTTTATTATAGGAATTATGCTACATCTTAGAGAAATGTCAGTATAGTAATAAATGAAATCCTTACTATGTTCTCTTAATTGACATACATCACAAACCTGTAGGTCAATATTTTAACATTTGTTAGCTTTGGGGCACATTTCGACCATCATCCTTTCATCCATGAAAAGCAAGATATTTTGGGTGTTATTTAAAGCAGTCAGCAAAAAAATCCTATTTGTGATGCTAAAAATTGACTTTTTTTTAAGCAGAAATTGCTATTTGTTAGGCAACTCTTGAACAGTAAATATTTCTGAAAAACAATATATTTTATCAGACATGTGAACAAAGGTAATAAAACATCTCCAATGAGCGTGTCATACGTATTAGATTTTTGTTATGCGATTACACAGCACGTAAATATATATTTTTCAAATATGTCGAGGTTGAGCCTCAAAAAATACACAATGGTAGTGTTTTTAATTGCTTACGGCAGTCTTCCTCTTCCGTCCAAATAAAACGAAAGCCAAAGTACTTGCTAAGTACAATATTATCCGTGTCAGAGGCCATGTCAATTATGTCGATGGGCGTGCTCAACTATACTTACAGTCCAGCAAAAAAGAGTTGACAAAAAATGAGGGCCCCACTGTGTTGTACGAAATTTCAAAATTAAATGGCAACATTGACTATGAATGGCAACAATTTAGAATTATTTTTTAGTTCGATTTTATTTGATTTCTACTCTTTTTTGCTGCACTGTGAATATGTCAGAAGTCAGGCCTCTGTCATGTACCTACTTTATCATGTCAGAGGCCTACTTTACCTTATTAGAGGCCTAGTCAACGTTGAGATAACCTTGACAGAGGTCTCTTGGTATCAGGGTTCGTCAAGTCGTTCGTCGACCTAATGTACCTTAGGAAAGGATAGAAGAAATGAGAGATTGTCCGCAAGACATTTAAGCTGCTTGTAAAAACTTGCTGCTCAAATTATTATTTTGCTGCCCCCATAATCACTTATAATATTATTTGCAGCCCTAATGTTATTTTCCGGACTAAGTTATTACATTGTTGCCCAAATAGTTTGTAAGTCGTTTTTTTTTCGCTAACTGAAATTTATGGCATACCAATAATTATTTCTCTTTTTGAGAGACCCAATCTCTTTAGTGACTGAGAATTGTGTCACGCCGTGGATTGTCACGGCACGGCGTCGTGGTCCGGCACGGCGCCGTGTCGTGCACCGTGACGTTGCACGGCGCCGGCGCCGTGCCGGAGGCGTGTGGACACGCCGTAACATACCTAAATAGTGAATACCTTCAGCGAAAGGTTCATAAACCTCCTGAAACATGAACGACTACCTGCCTACCTACCTCGTAATAGGTGAACAATTTTTAAAATGCATTCTTATCAGTTAGGACTAGGAGGACTGTAAGAACATTTAATTTAACCCATTCTAGACGTGCTGTGCCATAAGTTGGTACCTACCTACCTATCTACTACCTATCTTATCTACCTATAACTACATAGGACCTAAAATACATTTAATTTAATAGGTACATACTTCTTTTGTTATGTAAGTAGGTACCTAATGCCCTTAAAACCTGCAGATGATAGTATTTTCAAAAGTTTGTACTTAATGGTTTAAGTAGGTACCTATCTAACTACCTACCTAACAATACCTTCATTTTATTTTTTGTTACTTAATCTTTAGATGTTATTAGGTAGCGTAGTATATTACTCAGAGACCATTTAAACTCACTTATTTATTATAAGCATGGTAGAGTCGACAAAACCGGTTATGCTACTGTTTAAGCTTTTTATTTAAGTGCAAGATAAGATGATCGTGTAGTAGGCTGTAGTGTGTGTAGGTAATCGTTTTAACTTAACACGTAGATAGGTAGGTACCTACTACAACACTCAAAGAACAATTACAAAGTAGGAAGATAGAGATAGACTTTATTCAGCCTGAATCTAGTTTGAGTTTGAAATATGATAAGACCGTTCTGAGAAATGAAAACCTTCTTCGTATGCAACGTTGAAATCCTTACAACTGCCAAGCTTGTAGTTGAAGTCCTAGAAACTTTTCTATAATAGGTAGGTAGGTAGGTACTTCTAGTCTGGTTTGGATCAGTTCGAGCTTGGAACAGCTCGAGTGAAGCTCGAGCGAACTTTCGCAGGCTATCGGGCAATCAATCGGGCGCGCTCGGCTGTTTCCGCCGCCGCTCGGCCGCGCTCGGCGAGCCTGCCTGCCTGCCGGCACAGCTGACGCGATCTGTTGCTATGTGCACTTGCACAAGCGTCGAACGGACATTTAACAAAAGAAACGTATTTTGTTCATGGTGGTGAAAGGGTTGAAATACAGTTTATTGATAGTTACTTAAAGGGAATTTAGAGTAAAATTATAAAATTTACCCTAAGCTGAAATCGAAGAAAATATAGCGCGTTTTAACGCAAAACTACATGTTAAACTTTGATATTAGTTTATCTCTGGATTGCCTACATTTTAGATTATTTTTGCCTAAAAATATGCATGCAAAGCCTACCTGTCTAACAAAGAACGGCGAAAAATCTTTTAAATGTCCTAAAAACTCTTGTGTAGTGCAATTAACCGAGCCTACGTGACCGGGGACGCACACAGGCACACCCAGATGTAAATGCTTACACAGTTTACAGCACGCACACGCGCGCGGCAGCGGTTAGTGCGCGCTGCCGAGTGAAACGGCGCAACCGACAGCGACCTTCACAAAGAAAACTCCGTACGCGTCAACTCTATCGCCCACCGAATAAGAACTAAAATAAAATTTTGATATTAAAACCGGTTACGGCGATGTGTAACCGGTGACTTGTAATAGCCCCGCCCGTTGCGCTAGAGAGTGCATTTATGGCAGCGCACTCATGTTGTCAACCTTTTTTGCGGCAATATTTTTTGTGAAAATAACCGTAGCGTCCATTCGATTCTGCGTTCATGTGATAGACGTGTGCCGTCCGCCTGGTTGACGACACCACGCCCATACTCCCAGCCTTTCCTTGTATGCATGCACCCAATTTGATAGTCTAAAATACATTATTTGGCTAAGGTTGATATCCAATCAAAGTAGGTAATTTCAATAAAACTTCAATAAACATCTCCAATGTTGCAAAAGACACAGTTACCTACAGATCATCTTAAATGACTTAAGCTACGTGCGTTGCGTCTTAACATTGCAATGCAGCACACTGCACAATCTAATGAAAACATGATCTCCTTTATCAGTAAACTCGGTTTTCTATCGTCCTAAAAAAAATTAAAACTAACCTTCTAAAAATTAATTTATCAAAGCTACAAAATCACAGTCGAAATAGAAGCAATATAAGAAAGGTAAACCTGCGAAGGTAAAATGTGCGCGACCCCTGGCTCTCGCTTGGCAACAGCGAATGAAAGCAGTCCCTTCGCGGCGCGGAACTACCCACCCTACGCCCTGAATATAGAGTCTATTTCAGGTTTCATGCGCGCCCGTATTGATCGGAGCTTACGCGAAAAAGTTCTCTACTTATCGCCTACAAACGATACATGTACTATTTTATTAATTGGCTCAACTGTAGCTGTCGTTGCAGAATCGTGCTACTGCCGACGACATAAAGTTTAGTTTATGTCTTTAGTTGCGTCCGTAATAGATTTTTTTTCGGTGGTTATTATAAGGACGCTCCTTTGTTAGCGATGTATGATATTATGAGTTGTACGAGGTTGTATGAAGCGTGCGTTTGGGGATTAAACACTCGCTAGCGGTACCGGGCCTGCTTTGTTTTGTGTGCGTCGTGTTTTAGTTAATAACCACCTTTGTATGATGGTGCGTTCATTGTTTCAAAGAAAATACTCGCAAAAGTATTATGACAGGCGTTCATTAACTAACCTCTTATCTGATTCCAAACGTTTCACCGAGGCTGGCATTTTGATACCGAATACGAACTGTAGTTTTATAGATCACTGTTATTGCTAGTTGTAGTTACTAGACTATTATTAGTAATTATGTAGAGTTTGATCATTATTACAGGCTAAAACCCTGTGTTGTGTCTTTCATAATAATCTTGAGCATGAATGCATAAAGTTCCTGACCAATAGGTATCGTAAACATCATTTTCCTGCCCTTCAACATGTTTCGTTAAAACACAAAATCATGCAGCAAATTAATTGATTTGGCTATGTTTTATGAATACCGGCCTCCTCCCTGAAGTAGGTATCAGTAGCAGTATCCCTACATCTACCTACTCTGACTATGACACTAACACCTAGGCATCACCACATCACCACTTCACCAGTTCCTTGCCTTGCCATCACAACAATATATACAACTAGCTAAAACCCGCGGCTTCGCCCACGTAGTCATAATAAGAAATAACATAGATACCTAAGTATATTGCGCTTTATGACTTGTTGCACTTAAACACAAATATCTTGCCCCTTTCCTTTCTCTTTTAGAGATAAACAGAAAAAAACGCCTAAACACGTTATGTATAATCTAAAAGACGGCTGATGTGGGGCAGTGGGACCTCTCCCTCCCGCTCTCCCACCTGCTCTCCCTCTCTCTTACCCTCTCGCTCTCCCTCTCATTCTCCCTCCCGCTCTCCCTCTCATTCTCCCTCCGGCTCTCCCTCTCGCTCACTCTCTCATTCTCCCTTTCGCTCTCCCTCCCGCTCTCCCTCTCGCTCTCCCTCTCATTCTCCCTCCCGCTCTCCCTCTCGCTCACTCTCTCATTCTCCCTCTCGCTCTCCCTCTCATTCTCCCTTTCGCTCTCCCTCCCGCTCTCCCTCTCATTCTCCCTCCCGCTCTCCCTCTCGCTCACTCTCTCATTCTCCCTCTCGCTCTCCCTCTCGCTCTCCCTCACGCTCTCCCTGTTGCTCTCCCTCTCCCTCTCTCTGTCTCTCACCCTCTACCTCTCCCTCTCCCGCAAGAAATACACATGCCAAATTTCACGTTTCAAGGGTTTGGTTATGTATGACCGTGATGACGATAATGCGTAGGTAACTTTAAAATAAAATCTTTGAATTAGTAAAATCCTACATTAATGGATATCTACGTTGCTTAGGGAATACACATTAGTAGGTTAGAATTTCTATACAAAAAAAAATTTGGGAGTTCCCGTGCGTGTTCCAGGTCGGTTCCGCTTTGGAAACTAATCTTTAGGCTATTCTTTACCTATGCCGAACCGGGGTTTTGCTGGCCTACTTACAAAAAAAAAAAATGGCAACCGTTTCAAAATTTTTTCACTGGGCCAAATTTTGTTATTTTGTAATAAGTAATTCAAAAATGGTAAGAGCTACAACTAACTATTGTATGGAAGATATGTTAAGCGTAAATTTCTGCATATGAATGTTATCAATAACTTTTTCATAATCCAATAGTTTGGGAGAAAAACGTAGCACAACATGGCAGTTTTTGCTGAAAACACACAAATTAGAAAGTATAAAGTAAGTAGTGATGTTGGGGATTAAGAGTCACTCGCTGTTTGGGTAGACCATGCTACAATATCCTGCCTGATATTTAGTAACAAGCTTTCCGCCCAGCGGTTTTACCCGCTGATATATTTTGAAGGAAACAAGTTAATTTTATACAAATTTTCGTCCTCTGTTTTACCACCTTAGGTGATGAATTTTTTGGAATCCTTTCTTGATATTAATTAAGATTATTCAAATAACCTCTGTGCAAAATTTCAGGGTCCTAGGTCTAGTAGTATTGCCTGTGCGTGGTATACAATTTGTATGAAAAAAGTAGAGTTTGTTCGTTGTTGCCACATTTTGTTCTTTTTAGCTATCCTAACAGGACCTTGGGTCAAAACTATTAAAGAACAGCCTCAAGGGATTGCAAAAAAATAAAAATGTGGCAACTACGAACAAATTGTAAATCTATGCACAGGCAATACCACTGGACCTAGGTTCTTGAAATTTTGCGCAGAGGTTATTTTGGTTGGGTGAATTAACACCAGGAAAGGAATTTAAGAAAATCATCTCATAAGGTGGTAAAACTCAGGGTGTAAATTGGCAAAAAATTTGCTTGTTTACTTGAAAATATATTAGCGGGTAAAACCTCTGGGCAGAAAGCTTGTTACTAAGTATCAGTCAGGATACCGTAGCAAGGTCTACCCACACAGTAAGTAATTCTTAATCCCCAACTTCACTACTTAATTCATATTTTAGATTTGGTGAGTTTTTAGAAAAAATTGCCATGTATTAAAGCGTTTTTTCGCAAACTATTAGATTATCAAAAAAGTTATTAGAACAAGGTTGTGCAGAAATTTACGCGTAACATTTCTTCTATACAATGTTCATTTATAGCACTTACCAGTTTTGAGTTATTACAAAATAACAAAATTTTGGCCAATAAAAATGGCTGCCATTTTTTTTTGTAAGTATGCTAGCAAGGCCCCGGCTCGGAATAGCTAAAGAATAGCCTAAAGATTCGTTTCCAAGGCGGGGCCAAACTCGGGAAAAAACGGGAACTCTCACTTAAGCGATCTTGCCTACTACATGCCAAATTTCACGCTTCTAACTCTAAGGGTTTGTTTTTGCGACAATGTGTGATTTTCATCCCCTATGTCAACCCATCGGTGGATGAATTTTGAAAACTCCAAAATAATATCAACTGTTTATTAAAAATAAGCGTGCCAAATTTCAAAACTGTAGCTTCAAAGGTGCGACCTGCGCGTAAATATAATACTTTCATCCCCTTTCTTACCCCCTCAGGGGTTTAAAATTGGAAATTGCTAAAACACGTCATTTATTATTTTTAAAGTTCTTCCTAAATTCGAAATTTGAAGCAGTTATATCAAAGGAATAAAAAGTTTCACACAAACTTTCATCCCCCGTTTTACTCCCTTAGGGGCTGAATTTCAAAAAATCCTTTTTTAGTGGATGCTAACGTTGCCTAATGAATACACATGGCAAATTTCACGCTTCTAGCTCCAAGGGTTTGGTTTTTACGACAATGCGTAAATTTCATCGCCTATGTCAACCCATCGGGGGATGAATTTTGAATACTTCTTAATCAAAACAATATCAACTGTTTATTAAAAATAAGGGTGCCAAATTTCAAAACTGTAGTTTCAAAGGAGCGGCCTGCGTGTAAATATAATACTTTCATCCCCTTTCTTACCCCCTCAGGGGTTTAAAATTGGAAAATGCTGAAACAGGCTATTCATTTTTTTGTACTTATTCCTAAATACGAAATTTGAAGCAGTTATATCACAGGAATAAAAAGTTTCATACAAACTTTCATCCCCCGTTTTACCCCCTTAGGGGTTGAATTTCAAAAAATCCTTTCTTAGTGGATGCTAACGTTGCCTAATGAATACACATGCCAATTTTCACGCTTATAGCTCCAAGGGTTTGGTTTTTACGACAATGCATAATTTTCATCCCCTATGTCAACCCATCGGGGGATGAATTTTGAATACTTCTTAATCAAAATAATATTAACTGTTTATTTAAAATAAGGGTGCCAAATTTCAAAACTGTAGCTTCAAAGAAGCGGCCTGCGTGTAAATATAATACTTTCATCCCCTTTCTTACCCCCTCAGGGGTTTAAAATTGGAAAATGCTGAAACACATTATTCATTATTTTTTAAGTTCTTTCTAAATACGAAATTTGAAGCAGTTACATCAAAGGAATAAAAAGTTTCATACAAACTTTCATCCCCCGTTTTACCCCCTTAGGGGTTGAATTTCAAAAAATCCTTCCTTAGCGGATGCCTACATTATAGTGGCCATCTGCATGCCAAATTACAGCCGGATCGGTCCAGTAGTTTAGGCTGTGCGTTGATGACAGTCAGTCTTCTTGAGTTTTATATATTAAGAGAAGAAGATAGGCAACGAATTATAGATGTTCAGGAAGAGTTACTCCCTTACGAAGCTCGCTAAAATATGGCACCAGCACTCACACATAACAACGCAAATGACAACGTAGCGCAATACACACACCGATACAAATATTCAGCAAAAATAAATATTTCTCAACTCATTTTCATATGTTTGCAGTTAGCCTACTCTAAAACTTGGTAGTATAATAAAGTATTAAAGAACCAACGAGAGTGAACGAAAGAGGTGACCACGCGTATCTCTAACACGAGGACGGTGTTTTGCGGAAGGTAGACATGAATTCAAAAACACGTCTCTATAAAGATTTTCAAGAAATGTTTTTCAAAAGTTTTGGGAGGATTTTTTTAGCCTTACATAACTGTATAAAATTCTAAAAAACGAAGTAAATACTTTGTACGTTTCCTAGTGGGTACATTTTAGTTAGTTCAAAACTAAGTAATAAATCATAGATAGCAACCGGGACCTAAGGATTCACGTGCCCTCCGAAGCATGGAGCCATCTTCCTTTTCGCACAATTAGATCGTTCAGCCTGCAATTTTCTCAACAGAGTGCGAATAAATTCACGAAAAAATAAATGTCAATTCATAATATGATATTAGCCTACCTATATTCCATGTGAATGTCAAAATAGCAATTTTAGAATATAGTTGTTACTTGTATTTTAATTGACATAAAACATGATAGGAGATGATTTCAACTAAATTGTCTACAAAATTAAAAGATGACAGCTAAACATAGAAGAAATTTCGAAGTATTTGTAGATATTTTAAACGAGACTTAACTAAAGATGCTCTGTGATGTCCAATACCCTTTTCTAAACCTATATTACAAAAAGTGACAGCCCTATTCTAAAATTGCTATTTTTGTCAGCCACATGGAATTGAGGTCATTATCATGTATCTACTCATACAGTCGCAGTTGCAGGTAGTCGCACTGCCACTGCACCTCATCATAATATTACATGCCAAATTTTAAAAGGTTAGATGAATAAAACTACTTTTTATGTTCCCTTAAAAATCACCAATTTATTCAGTTTTTGGCGACTTGAATTTAAAAGTGATTCTGTTTTGCCATGTAGCGCAAGCGAATTTTCAAGTTCTCTTCAATTACTGCTTTGATGATTAGAATATCATGAGAGTTTACAGGGCCGTGATTTTGTGACAAAAAGTTTTAAATATCCCGTTTTTCAAACAGGAACTGCATGTTTATTCAACCGATGTCTCCCTTTGTCAGTGGGCACGTAAATGTCTTCATGATTAAAATAAATTGAACAAATTTTACTGTATTTGCTCAGTATCCAATCATTTTCTTGTCTTTCTAGACGAACTGCTGCTATCCATTTGCTTTTAACGAGTTCGTTTACAGGGAGGCTAATAATGAATCCTACCGTAAAATTAATTCCGTGTGATGCCGGCTAAGAATAGCCGTGTGATGCCGGCTAGGAATAGCACTACCCCTATACTCATCGAGGAAATGGGCAGCAGTGTTCCCTGTCAATGCAACATCATGCACTGCGCTCGCCAATCCGCCTGCCAAGCGTTGGAGAGGGGAGAAAAGGGCAGGCCCATGTCCAGCAGTGGACTGTAGTGATGTTATGGTTATAGTAAAATTATTTAAATGGTCTTGATACAGCTTTTTAAGTTCCGGAATTGGTTCTTAATGTAAGTACACCTTTGTTTCCGCACTGGCATCGCAAGAGTGGTTTGTCGAATAAAAAAAAACATAGTACCTAATTTTCGTGAGTACTTAACATACTTTTTCTAAAAAGGTAGCTGTTATTATATTTTACCATAACTTTTTCGTTAAAAATGTAAATTGTTATTCATTGTGACGAAAGTGTTGCATAAGACCGTCCCTGGGTCGCGAAAACGCAAGACGACAGTTGCTATTGCTATACATAGGAGTTTACATTCGATGTTCTTATCAGTCAAGAGATTAAAAGCATCAATGTACCGCACATGTCAATTTCGCCGTGCGAAGCTTTATTTACTACAAAATAATATTGAAATAAATTGTTTTACCTACACATGAAATGTAAAGCCAAGATTTTTGAAAGTCGTGTGGCTTCTACACCATTTTACTTCACATTTAGGCATATTTGTGCATTTTATTAATAAGGAAAATTAATTTGTAGAAATTTCTTTCATAAATTTTATGACTTGACAAATGTCATACCAAGCGTGTCGCCGAGTGCCCAGTCAAGGAGGTACTAACTTTGCGCGATTGGCCCTCTTTTTTTCCCCGCCCACTTTGGCTCTCATTCTGTGGGGCCAGTTTTGGAGCATAGTTACACTTCCTGACAATAGGTATAACATGAAAGACGAGCCAAGATTTTAATAAACAAAAACCCGACTGCAGTTAATTTCAAAGAAATGTAAATATTTTCAGGGTGTGTTCTAGTCGTGAAACTGAACAACTGCTGAGATTAATCTAATCTAACTACACCTTATTTATACCTACCTATGTTCCGTTTAGCCGTTTGAGCTGAAAAACATAACCCTCTCTCTGAGGCAGTCGGGTAAAAAGTGTTTTCTGTTGATAAGCTAAGCGATGTTGCCGCTCAGTGGGCTGTTGACTTTTCAATTTCGATTTAGTTTATTGGATCCTGTAATAGCTCATCAAGCTGTAAAGTGGCGTGTGCTGTAATGAGATTACGATATATTCTGATAGCGTTCATGTTATACAACGGGGGGAGACAGCCAATACACGTAGGGTTGAACATGGTACAAAATTCACTTTTCGGGTGTTTTTGATGTCAAACAAACAAATTAATTGATATTTTGGTTAAGTATTGGGCTCGCAATCTTATTTTGACTGTTTTTTAGAAACTAGCCGCATCAAGAAAAGATCTGAAACTCTCCTGCCTGGAAGAGATGGCTTCAACCGATAAGGCCGACTTTGCTTACTTCTAGATCTAAGTTTTCTGAATTGCTCTTTTGATGTTTTGAAGTGTATGTAAGTGTTAATCTATCTATCTATGTATCTCTTCGTTAAAAACAATCCTCCCTCTGTATTTATAGCATCCTACTTCCCTGGAAGCATGAATGATGTGATACACCTAAACCTCAGTATTTTGTGATGGTAGGTAGGTATCTGTGATCAGTAGTCATAGAGTCGACATTGCGTAGCGTGCTGCGTGACCCCGCTCCCCGCTCCCCGCACCCTGCACCCCGCTCCCTGCACCACCATCGCCGAGCGGGCCTCCTGCGGCCGCCCCGCGGGGCTACAACCAAATTGTTTTTACTACTTAAGTTTTTCATAAAGATAGGAGATGGTGCAAAGTTCTAAAGTCGTTGTTGTGCGCAGCAGGGTATCTACGAGGGGCTAGACGGGCGCTTGTTATTTTAAGGAAAGACTGTGTTTTGGTCCAGCCTCCAGCCAAATAAGAGCTCTATATTTGCTTAGGATCCTGCCTAACCCTTTCGCAATTGCCATCACACGATGCACAGTTAAAGTTGGCTTTGAAAGGAAACTCTAACGATTGTTGCCTATGAGATTCGAGGCAGCCCATTTCTAGGTTTTCACGAAACGATAAGTAGTGTAGTGAATACCTATTTTAAAAATAAATGCTTATGTGCTCTACATTTAGACAAAGAACCTTGTAATTTCCCTTGGTAACTGCATTACCGCCGTAGCGTCCCTGACTCCCTGATTAACACAAAGGCCACGGGGCAGTCCCAGAAGCGAACCCTTTAAATAACACAAGTATTTTAATAAAGGACTGTTAGTTTTAATAAACGCTTTACCGCAGCCCGCGCCGGGAGTCGAACCCATTACCCACCACACCCTAATCAACGGCAGTAACGACTATGCCATACTGTAGTGAACTGAAGTTCAATATTGAAACATTTTCAAACATCTGGCTACCAAATTATCAACTCTTGTTTTGGATGCGTTTAACAAGTTAAATACTTAATAAGTTTAGTTATCCTTTAAAATATGGTGGCTGTTAGCTTTAATGTATTTTTTAACATGTCCTTACTTTCATACACTAGACACTACTTACCTACATAAGACGCTAGCTTCAGAGATGAGACGAGTGGCTTTAGACGCAAAATAACATCATCGTTCCTATATAAAATGTATGAAACAGATAAGACAAAGCTACACATGTGAGATGCGCGTTGCATCTATAACGACTGACGATCACTTGTCTGACAGATGCCATTCCACACGTCACGTCGCACGTCCCACTGTGGAGCTTGCGCCTAAAGACTCCAGAAAACTTCACAAAATATAATTTATACAGGGTGCTAGGAAAAGAACCTTTTGCCTTGCTTTACCGTGAAATGCATTTTCCCCTAACACCCTGTTCGTTTTATAGCTTCAGTGTATATTTTTAGTAAAAGTTATGTTCTCACTCTGTTGGGATAAGTGTCTGGCAGTAATGCGTTATAGGACGCGTCTGGACGCGTCCCCAACTTTTTATCGTCAATAAATTGCGGAGTCGGCTTGACACATCGTGTGATATTGACAGTTGACAGCTGCACGGGGTGTCAGGGTGTCAGGGTTTCAGGGTGTGCCGTGTGGAACGGAACGACCTAAAGTGCATTGCTCGTTCGTAGGTCGTACGTAGAGCGTCGTAAAAACGGAACGCTACGAGGGCTACGAGTTATGATTGCTACTCTTGATTGCTACGAATCCTGGCACGAAGCCGTGGTTTAATAATAGGATTTAAGTGGGAAAACACTGGTTTACAATGGTCATTTGAAGTTAACGACGTTTAGAGAATATAGAGCTTTCTTTACCGCAAAACGTAATCTTCATATCAAACGTCACTTTATCTGGCCTGTAGGTAGTTTTCCAGGTATCCAATCTAAGTACTTTAGCAAGCTTAACAGCCAACCGTACTACCTGCTGCGTACGCCTGAATCGGCACCACTGAATGCTATGCTGCCCCGCCCTCCGCCTAGGGCCAGGCAGGGTCTGTGTCACGGGCGCTTTGTGCCAGTTATCGGTCACATTCAACTCATCAGACAGCAACGGACTGCTCTGTTGATCATTGTGTTATGGTTTATTATGATCAGTTCTTTTGTTATTGGTTGGTATCATTGTAATGCGGCTTTCCGTATCGATGACTACCGGAGAATGACTTACCTTATGCACGTAGTAAAACTTAACTGCTTCTTTCTGTCCTGCGATCTGTTAGCAATAGCAATCACAATTTCAAGCAAATTAGCAGAACTTATGCATGACTCTACCAATAGCGTAGATAGGTATACCTACCTACCTGTTGTGATTTTGGCAACACTAGCCAATGAAAAAAAAACTTGACGTTTGGTCTATTCCCGACCGACGACTCATCTCTGCGTAATTTTATTTAATATTAAGAAATACTGTGATTTTCTGCCATTTGAAGCCTGCAATATATCAGATTTTTGAAGATACCACAACTGCGGTTTCATTTTAAGGATCCCTACACGAAGAGAAGCCGCAACAACTGGCGACCGCGACCGTAAGTGCTCTAACCTACAAACTACACTCACGCAACACGTGCTAGAAATGGCGGAGACAAAGGAATTTACTCAAAGGTCTCATCTCAGGCGAGTTTTCGATAGAAGTAAATAAATAAATAAATAAATATCCCGGGACGAGACACACAGCGCCATCTAGCCCCAAACTAAGCAAAGCTTGTACTATGGGAACTAGACAACGGATATAATACTTATATACTTTTTTTTTTTATATAAATACATGTTATACATAGAAAACACCCAGACTTAACACAAATATTTGAAAATTTACTTTACAAACATTTGTGTCCAGTGGGAATCGAACCCACGACCCTCGGCGTAGAAGGCAGGGGTACTATCCACTACGCCATCGGGACAGTCAACAGTACAACTGCAACAAGTACAGTACAACTGCAACAACATATCACGGAAAAGCAATACTCCAATGGAATTGTTGAGATGGAGTACCTGAGAGATACCTATAACACGATTTCACAATTGGACAAAACAATACAGGATAGGCTACTAAGTGAATACGAGGAAGATGCATTTGAGGAAGAGATAAAGGAAGCTGAAAAGTACAAACGAAAATTTCTCACCTATAAACATAGATTCGAAGAGGAAATAGCACAAAAGTTCAAAAAACCCGAACAAGAAAAACAACCTCAAAAGTTAAATTAACCCAAAATTCAAATAAAAACATTTGATGGAACCCCTAAAAACTGGCTTAGTTTCTGGGGCCAATTCAAAAAGATACACGAGAACAATACACTATCAGCCGAGGATAAATTCCAGTATCTACTACAGGGACTGACAGAAGATTCAAGCGCTCGAGCATTAGTTGAAAGTTTTCCACCATCAAGCGAAAACTATGCAAAAGCGATTGATCAACTAAAAAATAGGTTTGCAAAGGATGATGTACTAATTCAGGTCTATGTTAGGGAACTTTTATCGCTGGTGCTCCAAAAGTCTGTGATGTTAGATTTGAAAGTACTATACGACAAATTATCTTCATATTTATTAGCACTGGAAACATTAGGCATAACTAAACAAAAATATGAGGTTATTTTATACCCTTTAGTTGAATCAGCTATCCCTGAGGAAATACTGTTAGTTTATAATAGGACCAACAAGACAAAGCAACTAGAACCACTTATAGATTTTTTGAAACTAGAGGTAGAATCTCAAGAGTCTATTACATTAGCTAGGTCCGACTTTAACAGTTTTCAACAGTCTTCCAGCTCAAATGCAATTCATCGAGGTGAGACATCGAGCAAAACCCCTACAGCTGCTTGTCTAGTGGCAAAATATGAGAAGTATTCGAAGCCTACTACACAAGGTGACTCTTGCTGTTTGTGTGGTAAGAATAATCACAATATTTTTCAGTGCAGTAAAGCCGGTAAGATGACACTAGACCAGAAAAAGCAAGCAATTAAGGAGTCAGGGTGCTGCTACATTTGTTTCAAGAAATCCCACTTAGCTAGCAAATGCAAAGCCACTTATATAAGGTGCATTTGTTGTCATAAAAGGCATTATGTTGTATTATGTCCATTAGTACATGAAAAGGAAAAGGAAAACACTAGTAGAAATGAAAATGTACTTGTGAACCATAAAAATAATAACACTTTATTGCAGACACTCATGGTGAACATCAACCACAACGGAAAAAGTAAGAAGGTAAGGGCCGTTGTGGACAATGGGTCGCAGAGAACATATTTGAAATCGTCAGTCGCTGAGGAATTAGACATCAAAGAGGTCGGAGTGGAGTTTATCAGTCACACTGTATTTGGAGGTGGAACAATGCCTGCCCAATTACATAAATGCTTTGAATTTAAGGTGAGCAACTTAAATAATACATTTAATTTGCCTATTATAGCATTAGGGCAGACTAATTTATGCGGTCACCTACCTAAAATATCAGATGACAAGATAATCCAAAAATTGAAAAGCTTAAATATAAAGGTCAGTGACCTAGAATCAAAGGACACTGAAATTCAGCTTTTAATTGGTTCAGACTATCTAGGGTCCATAATAACTAGAAACTTTGTTCCCCTTTGATTGATTCCGAAGCTGATCTTAGCGCAGTGGAAGCAAATTAAAGTTATCTTAAAATCTAAAACTAAATGGTCGATCAGCCTCGGAACAACATTTGACTACGATTCGTAGTGCTCTTTACTATAGCTAAACAAAATAAATTTAATGAGAGAATTTTGTTCCGGAAAGTTTCCGGCCGAGAAATTCTTGTTTCCAAAATCTACTTAAACAGGGCCCAGCAACGAATTGCTTACCGAGCAAACGATGATGCCGTTTCTTTGTGAGTTTAAGTATGACAGGAATCAGGTATTCAGGACACTTTAGGAGCGCAGGAATAGGGAATAACCTAAACTCACAGCGCTGGAACATCCGCTCGTTCTAGAACTCCTTTCCTCCAATTTGCACTACAGTTCACAGCTCGACATCACATAATGTTTTTTAACACAAAATAACTAAAAGATTTCTCTCCGTATGAGAAATCGGCCCCGTTGGCCTCAATCATTTATAATTAAAATACGTAGCTATCGGCAGCCACGACGACGACGAGCGACGACTCAAAGTGAGGTTATGTTACCGGCGACCACGTTGGCCTCAATCAAAAGCCGAAACCAAAATTCACTTGGTTCACTTCCCCACCGCACAGGAAGCCATGGCTTGTGGCAAATAGCACACGAGAAAACCGCCAAAACACCTTAATTTTACACCACTTAAAACTAAAATTCGCTTCAACAACGCTAGCGTAAAGATGACAGACGGGCGGACCGAAAAGTGTTGCCAGCACCGTCCGCTCAAAAGATACGAAACCGTTTTTGATACGAAACTAAACATTCACCCGCCCCGGACCGACACATCGGTCCGCTCTATGCATGGCAGGCGTGATAATGTAGCTACTGCTCGCTTAAGGACTGAATCCCCCACCTGAACTTCTGCAACTCGAGGAGTGCCATCACTACCCGGAAACAGGTTGAGAATGCGCCCCCGGCGCCAACGCAGTGGCGGTAGGTTGGCATCCTTAACCAGAACGAGATCCCCAATGCAGGGGGGTTCAGTCCTGTCCGTCCACTTAAGGCGTTGCTGCAGAATGTGCAAGTACTCAAGCGACCAACGCTTCCAAAAGTTTTGAGTCATTTGCTGCAGCAACTGATAACGCGACAAACGATTGCTATTCACCTCCGTATAGGGATATTCCGGCAAGGCGTTAAGTGGGCGGCCAATTAAGAAATGCCCTGGCGTCAGGGCCTCTAAATCATTTGGGTCTGAGCTGAGCGGACACAAAGGACGTGAATTGAGTACAGCCTCAATTTTACAAAACACGGTCGCCAGCTCCTCAAAAGTCAAAATTGTTAACCCTACGACGCGCAACAAATGCGTCTTAGCGGACTTTACAACCGCTTCAAAAATACCACCCCAGTGAGGGCACGCTGGTGGATCAAACACCCAGGTAATGCCCTGACGGGAGAGGCCCGTGCTGATGGCTTCTTCGTTCTCCCGTAAGAACGTTACAATTTCTTTCATACACCGATCAGCACCCTTAAAGTTGGTACCACAATCCGACCTGATCAGCGCTGGTCGCCCTCTTCGCGACGTAAATCTCTCTAGCGCTGCCAAAAAGGCCTCCGTAGAAAGGTCGGCCACGAGCTCCAAGTGGACGGCCTTGGTGGCCAGGCACACGAACACGCACAAGTACGCCTTTATAGACTTTGCGTTCCGCAGGCGTGATGCCTTTACCATGAAAGGGCCTGCGAAATCCGTTCCCACACCTGCAAACGTCCAGGCCTCCGTCACCCGGTCCGGTGGAAGATCTCCCATCTGTGGCTGCATTGTGGCTGCCTTCAAGCGGTAACAAGGCAAGCACCTAAACACAACGCTACGTACCGTTCGTCGTCCCGATAAGATCCAGAACTCGCGCTGTAGAATGGCCAATAGCGCATTACAGCCCGCGTGCGAGTTTTTCTCATGACGATCCCTGACTAAGAGCTCAACTAAGGGTCCCCGTTTTGAAGTAACAGTGGATGCCGAGCCGAAAAGGGCAGGCTAGCGTTCGAAGTCTGCCTCCAACCCTGAGCATACCTTGCTCATCCAGGAATGGGTTGAGGCGCACAATTCCTCCCTTCAGCTTTCCACGTCCATCCCTGAGCAGCCTGACCTCCTCTTCAAAATGTTCCGCCTGGACGACTCTAACCAATGAGCATAGAGCCGCATTCCGCTCCGCAGGCGAGAGGACAGGTGTAAAGTTCCGTTCTGCTTGAGGCTTCCTGCAGTTGTTCACGAACCGCTTGATCCAACCTGTCACCCCAAGAAGTTTGTCGAGGAGCTATACCGTTCCAGCAAGAAAGCTGGGTTAGGCTTCGGTACGAGTTGCCCCACGTTCACTCGCAAACCTCGATCAGGTGGCCCAAGCGGCGCCCTGCACTCGTTGAATGGCCATTCCTGCGGCGACTCAGTCAGCCATTGAGGTCCCCACCACAGTGGGTGACTCACCAAATCAGGTGCCCTGCACCCGCGCGAAGCGCAGTCTGCTGGGTTCCATTCTCCCGGTACGTGCCTCCACACTAACGGAGTTTCCGACCCCGTAATCTGTGACACCCGATTTGCCACGAAAACCTCAAGTGTATGTACCGACGTCTGCAACCAGCACAGAACTATCCGACTGTCAGTCCACGCGTACACCGTTTCATCCAAGTTGATGGTACCACGCAGATTGCAGGTTACATGATTTAGCAAGCGCGCTAGAAGAGCTGCCCCTGCCAATTCCAATTTGGGGATGGTCCATCTAGTTCTGACTGGTGCCACCTTACTTTTGGCCATAACCAGACGCACGTGCACAGTTCCCGTTGAACTTGCTGTCCGAAGGTATACAGCTGCCGCGTACCCTCGCTCCGAGGCGTCACAAAACCCATGTAGGGTAGCCTTACATCCCACCGATGGGACTAACTTGCGGGGTATCGCGATGTGCACAATCCCTGGTAAGGTGGTCACAAACTTGAGCCAATCCTTCAACAACTCTCCGGAGAGTTGGTCGTCCCATCCTAAGTTGGCTAGCCACAACCTTTGTAAAAGCACTTCGCCATGAACGTAACCGGGGCGATCCATCCGCTAGGATCGAACGTTCTAGCGATTGTCGACAGTACCGACCGCTTAGTCCAAGTTTTCTCCAACAGGTCGGGCTCGATCTTGTACGTGAATACGTCATGCGTTGGCCTATATTGCACCCCGAGGATGCCCAACGTGTTTGGATTGTCCGGGTTCTCAAAGAGGTGCGGGTCCTGATGGAACTCGCCTGGCAAACCGGCCAGGAGCTCTGGGCAACTGGACAACCATTTCCGCAACTCGTAACCTCCTGAACCCATGATCGCGATCAACTCGTCTCGTAGAATTAGCGCCTGCTCCACGCTATCAGCACCCGTGCAGATATCGTCCACGTAGACGTCGCGATCCAGTACTGCTGCGGCTCGAGGATATCTTACCCTTTCCTGTGCGGCCAACTCTCGCAGCGTACGTACTGCCAAATACGGACTTGGCTTAAGTCCATACGTCACCGTGTTAAGTTCGTATGTGACCATCGGCTCATCTGGGCTCTCACGCCACAAAATCAGCTGATACCGACGGTCATCCGGATGTATCATGGTTTGGCGAAACATCATTTTGACGTCTGCGACGAACGCTACCTGGTGTAACCGAAAGTCTGTGAGAATGTCCACAATGTCCCGGTTCAATTTAGGACCCGCGTGCAAACATTGGTTCACAGACACACCATTCGAGGTAGGAGCAGAACCGTCAAACACCACCCGTATTTTCGCCTCAGGTGACTTCAAGACAGCCAGGTGTGGAATGTAATAATGCTCGACACACCTCCAATCCAGGCTGGACACCGACATGTGGCCCAATTGAATATATTCCCGCATGAATTCTATATACTTCTGCCGAAGTGCTGGGTCTCGCCTCATCTTCCGCTCCATTCCGAGTAGTCTCCGTTCCGCGAGCTGTCGCGAACTACCTAAAGCGGGGCGGTTTGGGAGAAAAGGTAGCCTGGTCACGAATCTGCCTGACGGGCATCTCGCAGTGTTGTATTGATAGAACAACTCGCACTCGTCATCCTCTGGCTTCCGTCTGTCCGCCGTGGGCGGCTCTTCAGACTCCCAAAACCTCTGCAGCACCTCTGACAGCACACTACCATAGAGGACCGGATCCCTTCTGGTAGGTCCTGAGGTCTCCAAACTGGGCCGAAAACAACATACCCCTGTGGTATCTACGGCCACCAAACCAGTTTCCTGGAGTACCTTCTTCCTACCGCACCATAATCTCCCGAGGACGTCTGACCCGAGAAGTACGTCCACCGTACCAGGAGTATCAAAATCAGGATCAGCTAACTCCAACCCTGTGGTTAACCCTCTTACCGTTGGTGGTAACCTAACCTGAGGAGTTTCCCAACCACTTCATCCAGCACCACGGCTGAGACTTGATAGCTGACCCCTGTACATGTGCTACCTAATGCGAACTCAAAGTTCGTCTGACCCCGAATGTCAGGCACATTTAGGCCCCGATGCCTACAGCTTCATCCTCACTTGGCCGTACATTTAGGCCTAGCCTACTCACCAGCTTACTCGATACAATACATCCCTGAGCCCCTGTATCCAGTAGGGCTCTTACTTGAATGGTCCGGCCACCGTATCCCCATACCCAAATCTTAGCCGTTGGCAAAAGTACCGTGATTGGACGGGGAGCCGAAGCTGATGAGTAGGCGGCGATTACCTAGCGGGAATCTAAACGCGGTGAGGCCGCGTCCCGCGGGGTATCCTCACTACCCAAACCTGTGTATGGGTCCCACTCCTGCTGGTAGGGAGGTCTGCCCATAAAGGCCATGGCTGGAGTTCTATAGTACCCCGACGGCAAACGTCCGTACCGAGGTTGCGCCTGTAGCCGCGGGTACTCAGGCATAGGCGGGGCATGCGTGGGTCTTGAGACCCAACCAGGTGGCTCAAGCCCGCAGAATACTGCATGTACCCTGGTGGCTGCCTAGTGCTCCCCTGACACCCGCCCGTTGAATCCCGTACCTGGGATGGGTGTCCTGGCCACGTTCCTGTGCCGCTCTTCCCCAATCCGGCACCTGCTGCCGTGGTGGGGATCGTCCCCACGTCCTTGGGTAAGTGGGCTCCGTCTGTTGACGTTCCCCTGCCTGTCCCTGTGACCGATGCGGAGGTGGGCTCCTCCTTGGAGGGGGTTGGGAGCGTTGCTCCCTCCCTTGGTGGGCAGGCTCCCTTCGCTGATCCGATCCAGCGCTGCCCCCGGCGCCTCCGGAGCGATTCATGCAGAGCAGCGGATGGTGTGCACCCTGGCAGTACCTACAGTTGGTATTTGAAGGGCACTCGCACCTGATGCGGCCCCAGGCACCGAAAACACCAACGCCTCTGCTGTGCCACACCCCGTCTCCTCTGAACCCGCTGCGCAGCAAACTCCTGACACGCTGCCACCCCGTGGCCTGTCTCCCTGCAGTAGGCACACCCTGATTCCAATGCGGTGTTGTACCGCCTGGGTTGCCTACTGTTGCCTCCTCGCGCCGGTGCACCCGGCCGTTCCGGGTGGCGAGGGGCAGAGGTCTCCTTGCGAGGGGCTTCACCAGCCTGGACGTCCACTCGCCTGCTTTCGGCCTCGAGGAACGACTTCAGATCCTCGTAGGTCGGGAGGTGGTCCGAGGACTTGCCCCATGTAGCTGCTCGAATCGAGCGACCATTTCGCTCGGCAGGCGGCGAAGCACTGTGTGGACCAAGATATAACCGTAGCCCGCCACTGGCAAACCCTGTCGCTCTAGTGCGCTGACCGCGACACTGACTGGGTGGAAGATTTTCTCGCGGAGGTCCGTACCTCGCGTTATGATTGGTATTGACAGCCACTGGTCTAACAGCCTGTCTACAATCAGGCGCTTGTTTCGATACCGGTCGGTAAGGATCTTCCACGCCACCTCATAATTGCTATCCGAGACAGCCAAATGCGTCAGCAATTCATGAGGCTCTCCATGTAGCCTGGACATCAGCTGAGCCATCTTGTACGCCGGCGTTATGTCCGTCCGTGTGTGGACCACACTGCTATACAGGTCCTCAAACGCCGGCCAGTCGGCGTAATCGCCTGCAAAGACTGGAACCGTAACAGGCGGAAGAGGCACCTGTAATCCTTGTCCCACTTTACCACGGAATGGCTTTTCCTTTCCGTCACGTCGCCTAGATATGTCCGCAGCTGCCTGCGCAATGTCCTGTGCCAGCTCAAGCACTGGCTTACATCGCCCTCAACCAGCTCCTTATCTTCAGGGTTAGGAGCTTCCTCAAGGAGCATGAGGCACTCTGTGAGGTGTTCCGACACAACCCGAACCCGTTCATCTGCCTGTAGTGCACTTTTCAAGAGCGCGTCCTCCCGGTCCTCGCGGCCGATCATTGCCGCTGTGGTAGTAAACCACCTTAATTCTGTCTTTATAGCAGCCTTATACCTGGCGATCGAGGGAGCCATGGTACCAACTTTTACACACTCGACTTAATAAAAACGAAAAACCAATAAACAAATACCACAAAATAAATGTTAGTTGACTGGCCTAGACCTTACCGATAAGGTACCGTTCACTAGGCAAACAATACAGTCACAAAAAAAAACCGAAACAATATTTTCCAAAATTAATAAAATATGTGGGTAATATAAAAAACACGCTTAATACTAAATTACGGCTAACTATGTTGCAATAAAGCAACCACGCTCTGCTACCAGAAAATGATTGATTCCGAAGCTGATCTTAGCGCAGTGGAAGCAAATTAAAGTTATCTTAAAATCTAAAACTAAATGGTCGATCAGCCTCGGAACAACATTTGACTACGATTCGTAGTGCTCTTTACTATAGCTAAACAAAATAAATTTAATGAGAGAATTTTGTTCCGGAAAGTTTCCGGCCGAGAAATTCTTGTTTCCAAAATCTACTTAAACAGGGCCCAGCAACGAATTGCTTACCGAGCAAACGATGATGCCGTTTCTTTGTGAGTTTAAGTATGACAGGAATCAGGTATTCAGGACACTTTAGGAGCGCAGGAATAGGGAATAACCTAAACTCACAGCGCTGGAACATCCGCTCGTTCTAGAACTCCTTTCCTCCAATTTGCACTACAGTTCACAGCTCGACATCACATAATGTTTTTTAACACAAAATAACTAAAAGATTTCTCTCCGTATGAGAAATCGGCCCCGTTGGCCTCCAATCATTTATAATTAAAATACGTAGCTATCGGCAGCCACGACGACGACGAGCGACGACTCAAAGTGAGGTTATGTTACCGGCGACCACGTTGGCCTCAATCAAAAAGCCGAAACCAAAATTCACTTGGTTCACTTCCCCACCGCACAGGGAAGCCATGGCTTGTGGCAAATAGCACACGAGAAAACCGCCAAAACACCTTAATTTTACACCACTTAAAACTAAAATTCGCTTCAACAACGCTAGCGTAAAGATGACAGACGGGGCGGACCGAAAAGTGTTGCCAGCACCGTCCGCTCAAAAAGATACGAAACCGTTTTTTGATACGAAACTAAACACCCTTCAAGGTAATTTGGTGGGGGTAGAAACAAAGTTAGGATGGACAATATGTGGACCAGCACTTAGTAACAATAACTCAGTAGTAAGTTTTTGTATGAATGTCACACAAGTCTCTCACAATGACATCTCACAATTATGGGATATGGAACTGTTAGGCATACAAGACCCCTATCAACATCAAAGCAAGGAAGCATCAAAAACTGAAATTTTAAAATCTTTCAATGATAACATTTCAGTGAATGCAGAGCAACGCTATGAAGTGTCACTTCTGTGGAAGGAAGGGTGTCCAGAGCCAAGCAGTAACTACGAGATGGCACAGAAAAGACTAGAACATACAACTAAGAAGTTATTGTCTACAGGTAACCTTCATAATTATGATAATGTTTTTACTGAATGGAAGGATGAAGGCATCATATCATTAGTAGAGAATGATAATAAGGAAAAAGGGCACTATTTACCTCATCGAGCAGTAATAAAGCTATCTAGTACAACCACTAAGGTGCGCCCAGTTTATGATGCTTCGGCTAAGAGTACCAAGGGATTATCTTTGAATGATTGCATCGACAAAGGAATCAATTTAATTGAACTCATACCGAAGTTACTAATTTTATTTAGAAAAGGGGCCTATGGAGTTTCAGCAGACATTGCAAAAGCGTTCCTGCAAATAGCAGTTAATGAGAATGACAGGAACTACATGAAATTCTTATGGTGGAAAGATTGCAACACTCGACAGGAAATAGTGACATACAAACACAACCGTGTAGTTTTTGGAATAAATTGCAGTCCATTCTTGTTGTCAGCAACAATTAATTATCACTTGGATAATTGTCAAATACACATAGAGACAGCAGAAAAATTAAAGAAATCATTCTATGTAGATAACTGCATTACAAGTTTTGACACAAGTGATGAACTTAATACTTTCATTTCACAGTCGAGAGAAGTCATGGCGTTGGCAAAGTTTGACCTCAGAGGATGGGTGACCGCTCCAGTAAAAAACCAGACAACTGCAACAGATGTTCCTGTACTTGGATTGACCTGGAATACAGAAAATGACCAACTTTATCTGAATCTAAACATCATGGACTGCCCAGAGAAAAAAGTCACCAAAAGATACTTACTCTCAGTAACACAGAAGATTTTTGACCCTTTGGGAGTACTCTGTCCGGTAACAATAATACCTAAATATATATTACAAAAAGTATGGGAAAAGAAAGTTGACTGGGATGAAGAAATAACAGGAGACTTGGCAAGAGAATTTATACAATGGCAAAACAAATTGTATTTACTAAAAGAATGCAAAATACCAAGACGGTTATCAACAACTCCTATAGAGCAAACAAATGTAAGTTTACACACATTTTGCGATGCAAGTGACCACGCTTTTTCTGGCTGTGTATTTCTGAGAACTGAACTGAACTGCAATGTACATGTTCAACTGATAATGGCTAAAAGTAGAATTGCCCCAGCCAACAAAAACATGTCTCTACCAAGGCTCGAATTGATGGGAGCTATTACAGCATCAAGACTCTACAATGAGGTAATAAAATCTGAGCTATTAGCCCAATGTGAAAGCTATGAATCACATTTTTGGACTGACTCTACAGTTGTTATCGCATGGCTTAAACAACAAAAACAATGGAAGCCTTTTGTCAGTAATAGAGTGAAAGAGATAGCAAGCACCACAAATATCAATGCCTGGAAGCACTTACCTGGAGACAGCAATCCTGCAGACCTTCCATCGCGCGGATGCAACGCGCAGAAACTGCGCGACTCGCGGTGGTGGGAGGGACCGGCGTGGCTGCGTCTCCCGAGCAACGAGTGGCCCACTTCGCAACCAACTAGAGACACTTCAGAGGACGAGGCAGTAGCGCGAGAGGAGAAACAGACTATGGTTAATATGAACATTATTACTACCCCTCTAAGCACGCAGCTGCTGCACTTTTCTAAATACTCTAAAATTGTTAGAGTAGTAGCCTGGATTTTACGCCTTTCCCCTCGAGTGAGGAAACAGTTCACTTGTCCTGATTATATCACAAACGACGAATACGCGAACGCAGAGAAAACAGTAATTAAATTGTTACAGATGGAGAGCTTCTTCGGCGAGAAATCTACACCATCGAACCTCAACACAGAGATCGACAGTGAAGGGATCATCAGAGTGAAGACGAGGTTAGATCTGAGTGACGAAAAGAAGGAATTTGTCAATCCAATTCTGCTGTCAGGAAGAAACGAGATCGTGCGACGGCTTGTGAGACAGAGACACGAAATTCTGAAACATGCTGGGACACAGCTCTTGATGTCAGACCTCAGAAATGACTTCTGGATTCTGAACATAAGACGCCTCGCGAAGAAGACAGTTTCAGAGTGTGTCATCTGTAAACGTTACAAGACGAAGCACTACGACATACCTGAAGCTCCATTACCTATTGAACGGATAGAAAATGTGACAGCTTTCCAGACCTCAGGTGTCGACCTCTTGGGACCCTTGATTCTTCAAAATAGAGAAAAATGCTGGATAGCATTGTTTACATGTGCAACATACAGAGCTATTCACCTCGAGCTAGTAGACTCTTTGTCAACGAACTGTTTTTTAATGGCGCTGCGACGTTTTACTGCGAGACGAGGACGAGTGAACACAATATTTTCAGATAACAACGGTACTAACTTCCAGGGAGCTGCCAATATGCTGAAACAAATTGACTGGGCAGAAATTGAAGCTGCAACAACAAACATGATACAACCAATTAAGTGGAGATTCATACCCCCTTCGGCTCCGTGGTGGGGAGGATGGTGGGAGCGATTGGTGCGAGTTGTAAAGGAAATATTACGCCGTACCCTCGGAAAGGCTTCAGTAACAGCCATAGAGCTAGAGACGATCCTTTGTGACTGTGAATCAATCATCAATAGCCGGCCGTTGACGTATGTAGCAACAGACGAACTCTCACTTCGACCTCTTACACCAATGATGTTCTTACATGGACTACAAACTTCAGACACTCCAGATTTAGACCATCTGGATGCCAACAGCGCCAACTTGAGACTTAGATACATGGAAAAACTACGCGCAGATTTTCGTCAACGTTTTAGAAACGAATATATAGCGATGCTTGTCAGTCGGAATAAATGTAAGTCTCGCTTCCCTAACGTGGGAGATATCGTTTTGGTTGAAGCGGACTCGAGCCGCCTGCACTGGCCTTTAGGTATTATAAAGGAATTGGTTACAGGTGCAGATGGTCACGCGAGAGTAGCACGAGTGCAGACAGCAACTGGCGAGAAGGTTAGAGCGTGCCAACGACTCTACCCCTTAGAATTGTCAGCTGACATCGAACAGTGGCAGGAAGCCGCTACCGACAGAGGTCAAGGTAAGGCCGATAAATATGACCTGTTTGTTGAAGGCAACCTTTTTTGATAGTGACATTTTACGTTTATTATTTTTCTAATGTCTGCTATGACTGTTCCTTGAAGTTTGAGTTGTTCGGTGAAAAAACAGTGTCAAGTGTGTTGCAAAAATTTGTTGGTGCTATTGTAAAATATAACGGGACCTATTAGGGAACGGGGCTGATAGGATAGGTAGCTAAAGAACTATAGTGTATAGTGTAAACAATACAGTGCTGTTCTGTTCTTGGAACTTACGGTTTTGCAGTGTACGACGCTGTGGCTAAGATTTGGATCTGTCCGAATCAGTCCTGGAGTAGTAGGTTTGACGCACTATATGATTACACTATACACTATAGTTCTTTAGCTACCTATCCTATCAGCCCCGTTCCCTAATAGGTCCCGTTATATTTTACAATAGCACCAACAAATTTTTGCAACACACTTGACACTGTTTTTCACCGAACAACTCAAACTTCAAGGAACAGTCATAGCAGACATTAGAAAAATAATAAACGTAAAATGTCACTATCAAAAAAGGTTGCCTTCAACACTTTCCCTCACTAGGTCTTGGTCACAACTAAGCCTAGTGCCTCTCGCAATGGATTAAACACTGGTCTTGGCAAACCCTTCGTCATAATGTCCGCTACTTGTCCACTGGATGCAATTCGCTGCACACAGATCTCTCCTTCGGCCACAAGTTCTCGCACATAGAAATGTCTAATTCTGATGTGCTTAGTCCGCTTATGAAATTCCGGATTGTGTGCCAGACGTACTGCGGCTTCGTTGTCCACACTCAACGTTGGTACACATTTCAGAGTAGTGAGCTCTTGTAGCACTCGTTTGAGCCAAACTAATTCTCTGGCCGCCTCACTGGCTGCCACTAATTCAGCTTCAGTTGTGGAGATTGCCACTGAGGCTTGACGCTGACTCAGCCAGGCAATAGCTCCTCCTGCATAACGGCACGCAACTCCCGTAGTGGAGCGTCCAGTCATTGTATCACCACCATGGTCTGCATCGCTAAAGCCTTCCAAAATACCAGGCAGGTGTCCTAGCCTATACCTAAGGCCGAATGATAATGTGCCTTTCAGGTAACGCATTATCCTTTTCACATTCAACCAGTCACCATTGGTCGGTGCTTCTAGCTTGCGTGATACAACGCTTACTGCGTATGCAATATCTGGTCTTGTTGCTACCATCAAATACGCCAAGGCACCTACAGCTTCTCTGTATGGGAATGAGGTTTTTCTTCTCCATTTTCCGATTCAGCTTTCCTGCTTCGACAGCTTCCTTGTCGATTGGCGTTGTGATCGGGTTGCAATCAGACATTCCAAACCTCTCCAGAAGCTTTTTCGCATAGGCTTCTTGTTTTAATACGATTGAGCCTTTGCATTGCATGATTTCCATGCCAAGATAATAAGTTGCAGGCTTTGTCGTTATCTTTAGCTTCTTTTGCAAGTCGCTAAGGAATTCACTTGCTAGCCTTTCATCTGTCGCTGCAACCAGGCCATCGTCAACAAAGAGTGTTAAAAGGATCTTCTTGTCCTCATACTTCTTTGTGTATAAACACGGATCTGCCACACTTTGTTCAAATTCTAATTCCTTTAGAATCTCATGGAACCGCTGATTCCAGCATCTCGGGGCTTGCTTCAAGCCATAAAGGCTACGATCTAACCGACACACTCGATTGGTGCCATCCTCAAAGCCTTCCGGTTGCTTCATGTAGATCTCCTCCTTCAAATTTCCATGAAGGAACGCGGTTGTCACATCGAATTGAACCAGGTGCATCCTCTCGCTAGCGGCAACACTTATCAAGGCCCTTATTGTTGCCATTCTAGCTACAGGGCTAAAGGTCTCTTCATAGTCGGTACCCTTCTTTTGGCGGAAGCCTTTGACTACAAGCCGTGCCTTGTACCGTTCAACTGTTCCGTCTGGGTTTCTCTTGACTTTGAAGACCCATTTACTTGGTATGGCTTTACGATTCTTCGGCAGTTCCCGTAAAGTCCAAGTCTTGTTCTCATGGAGTGAGGACAGCTCACTCTCCATGGCCTTGATCCATTTATCCTTGTCAGGGCTAAGCATAGCTTCTTTGTAAGTGAGGGTTCCGGTGCCGCATCACTTAAGACTGCCATTACATAGTCATCGAATTTGACTGGACGTTGAAGATTCGCTCTGTCACGCAGATTATATCGCGGCAGGGGTTCGAATCCCTCCGTTTCTGCATCAGCGAATTCTTCTGCAGGTTCATTAACCAGATCCAAAAGATCATTCATTGATCGTTCTGCGCTATCTTCAACAGTCTCCTCTATCCCCCCCAATTCGTGACTATCGTTTGTTTCAATCAAGTCTTCGTTCTCAATCCCTGGTGCTTCCTCTGTAACAGTGCCATCATGATTGAGTTCTGAGGGATACTCCCCTTCTGTATCCAAAGGTTGGTCCCTTTCTGCATCTAAGGGGTGGTCCCTTTCGGCGTCATCCATGACTGGAGGTATTATTTCCGGAACTTTCGAGGGTACTCGAATCTGAACCTCCAATTCAGTCATTTTACCTCCATGTTGAGCAGATTCTTCATCAAGTTTCGACTGTATTGGCCTTTCATCGAAAGTTACGTCTCTTGATCGCATTATGGAGTTTGTCTCCTTGTGCCACAACCTATAACCGTCGTCATTGTCGTACCCGATCAATATGCACTTCTTTGCCTTCTTATGCAGCTTCTTCCTCTGTTGTTTGGGTATATGTGCGTAGCACCTTGACCCAATAATTCTCAGATGCTTGAGCTGAGGTTTTTTCCCTACCCAAAGCTCAAACGGAGATTTCCCATTTACTGAGCTTGGCCCACTTCTGTTCAGTATGTACGTAGCCGTATTCACCAATTCGGCCCACATATATTGCGGCAGCTCTTCGTGTGCATGCATCATGGCCCGTGCAGCTTCGACGATAGTTCTGTTGTCACGTTCACTGCATCCGTTCTGCTCTGGAGTGTACGGCATTGTCAGTCTTTGCCTAATCCCATGCTTTTCCAACTCTTCTCTAATCTTTTTGTTATCAAATTCGCCGCCATTATCACTGAGAAGTTCCTTGATGTTATGTCCTTGCGTTTTGATGCAGCTAACATCATCTTCAACTTGCTGTGTACCTCGCTCTTGTGCTTCATGAGGTATACAAAGCGAAATTTGGTAAACTCGTCTTTAAAGAGAACAAAGTACCGGTATTTAGAGTTGGATGGGGGGAAGGGGCCACAAACGTCTGCATGTACCCGCTCTCCAGGCGTCGTAGCTTTCTCCCTTGTACCAAATTTCTTCCGGTGTGTTTTTCCGAAAATGCATCCCTCGCATATTTCGCCCGAGTCTTTGGTTTTTATCCCCATCTCAGCTTCTATTAGGTTTCTGACATGCCGTTTATTCTGATGGCCCATGCGCTCGTGATATAGCTGCAGCATATCCATCTTCACATCTTTATCATCAACAATGTTGATAGTTGCTGCTTTCTGAGGTATGGCTCTAAAGTTCAATTTGTAAAGACCGCCATATTTCTCCCTCTTTCCGATTGCAGATACTTTTCCACCAATCCGCATCTCGCAGGTGGTCACTCTCGACTGAAACAGACTTTTCGGGTTTTTGTCGTGAGTCGAGAGTACAGAAAACAGGTTCTTGCTCAATTGGGGAACTAGCCAAACATCTTTCAGACAGACTGTCTCACGCTTCCCGTCTACTGTGGCACCGATTTTTACTGTTCCTTTACCGAGGGCCGGTATAACAGTTCCATCTGCCGTCATGACTGTGTGAGATTCACTGAATTCCTGAAAGTCATGGAAGAAATCCTTGCGCATTGTGACATGGTTTGTTGCACCGTTGTCAACATACCAACCGTCACGGTCCACGGCTGAGTCCGTGCTGCATAGCATCACCATCATACTGGTTGCTGCAGTGTTTCTTCCAGCTTTGTTCTTGGGACAATCCTTCTTCAAATGTCCTTTTCATTACACCGGTAGCATTTGAAGTTGATCGACTTGTTCTCCTTAGTCCCTGGCTGTTTCCGCAAGGTCTTCACGGCAAAAGCTTCTCCGCTTGCTTCGCCGTCCTTGTCCTTGAGCGCTTTGTCATGTGCGCACAGCTGGCTCGTCAAATTGTCAATCGTCCGACAGTCCTTCGACATGAGTAGCCAACTCGCTCTAAATGAAAAGAATTCCTCCGGCAGTGTATCAAGGATTTTGCAGATTAGCAGGAGCTCTGGCAATTCACCTCCAGTTTCCTTCACCTTTGCTAGTTCTTGAGACATTTCAAACCAAATATTCTTCAATTTAGATATATGCGTGGCCATAGTGTCGCTGGGATTTTTGGAAAATCTGAAGAATTCCAAACACAAATCGTAGACCCGGTTTTCATTGACACCGTCATACAACCTGTGGAGTTCCTCCCACACTTCGTTTGGTTTTGACAATCTGATGACCTTACTCAGAGTTTCGTCACAAATGTTATTTGTAATCAGTAATAGAGCCGTGCTTTCCAATTTGTTATATTCTCTCAGTGACACATTGTAGGCTGCCAAGACTTGTTCCGCAGCTGTCCTAGCGGCTGCATCGCCTGAACCATCTGGCAGTGGTTGGGGTTTAGCTGGCTTCTGCGTTCGCCCTTCAACAATGTCCAGCAGTCCATCGAATCCGCGAAGCAAGGCGGTCATCCGATACCTCCACTGGACCCAGTTGTCCTTTTCCAGTTTGCTGATCTGTACTTTACTTAGATCCATCTTTTCAGCGTGAATGAGGCTCATAACCTCTTGGAACTTACGGTTTTGCAGTGTACGACGCTGTGGCTAAGATTTGGATCTGTCCGAATCAGTCCTGGAGTAGTAGGTTTGACGCACTATATGATTACACTATACACTATAGTTCTTTAGCTACCTATCCTATCAGCCCCGTTCCCTAATAGGTCCCGTTATATTTTACAATAGCACCAACAAATTTTTGCAACACACTTGACACTGTTTTTTCACCGAACAACTCAAACTTCAAGGAACAGTCATAGCAGACATTAGAAAAATAATAAACGTAAAATGTCACTATCAAAAAAGGTTGCCTTCAACACTGTTATCCGGTTCTAGCTGCGATCTAGAAACGGGAACAATTCATGACACGGACGAGACCCCTAGCAGCCCGGTAAGTAGCGGACCATTACGGTATAAGAGGAAAAGCACTTGATTTGGTTCAATCTTATCTCGGAGGTAGGACGCAGAGAGTGCAGATAAATGGTGTGAAGTCACTGGGTTCTACTGTCAAAATTGGTGTACCGCAAGGATCAATTTTAGGACCGTTCCTATTTTTAGTGTACATAAACGACTTGCCCTTCATGGTACAGAATCAAGCCAAGATAGTGCTTTTTGCTGATGATACTTCTTTAATATTTAAAGTGGATAGAAAGGCTGTAAATATTGACGAAGTAAACGGCGCACTAGATCAGGTTAATAAATGGTTTACGTCAAACAATTTAGTACTGAATTCTAAAAAAACTAAATGTATTAAATTCTCTTTGCCTAATGTGAAAAGTATTAAACACGATGTTGTTCTTAAGAATGAAAAGCTTGATTATGTTACTGAAACAGTTTTCTTGGGGATTACACTCGACGCAACAGTTCAATGGGATCCACATATACTAGCACTGGCTAGTAAACTTAGCTCTGCGGCTTACGCTGTTCGAAAAATTCGGCAATTGACTGATGTTGCTACGGCCAGGCTTGTATATTTTAGTTACTTTCACAGCATAATGTCCTACGGACTTTTGTTATGGGGTCAAGCCGCTAACATAGAAACTATCTTTGTGTTACAGAAAAGGGCAATAAGAGCAATATATAAACTGCGAAGTCATGAATCCCTAAGAGAATTGTTTAAAGAAATTGGCATTCTTACGCTTCCCTCGCAGTACATATTTGATAATATAATGTATGTGCGCAAGAATTCCAGTTCATATTTAAGAAACTCAGATATTCATTGTCGTAATACGAGAAATAAAAATAAAATTGTACCACCACAAACCAGATTAAGTAAGATCAGTAAATCATATATGGGTAACTGTATACGCTACTATAATAAAATTCAAGAGTAAATTCTAAAGTTAAATGAGAGGCAATTTAAACTTAAAGTAAAGAATACTTTATGTTCGAAAGCGTATTATAAGACAGAACATTATTTGAAAGATAAAGATGTCTGGTCAGTAGGAACAGTTGCTCCAACGCAATGCAAGAGATAGGCATTATTTAAAAATAAACATGACATATATTTTAGTGGATATACCTTTACTTTTATGATATGTAAATTGACATGTATGGTGGTTAAATTTGACATTTTCATATTATTCTTTAATTTTATTATTTTTTTGACATGTATTTTTTACATTTACTGTAAATCTACTATTTTTCTTTTTTGCTATGTTATTTAATTGCTAAAATGTTTAAAGTACATTTTAAAGACAAAACAGTTAGAATAATCTACTGTAATTTTTATTTTTATTTTGTGAGCCGTTTTTGGCTATTCTATTAATTTATTTTCTAAGTTAGCTAAGGTAGCTTAGGGCCTAAGAATATTGTAGATTTTAGAATAGGTGCACTTCTGGGCAGGTTTTTGGGCGGTTTTCCTGTCCAGGGGGTCCGGCTAACCATACAAATGTAACTCCTTTTTAAAATTTTGACAGAATGTTATTCCATTTAATTGTCATTCATTGAGGCATAAAGTTGCATGCTGTGTGGTTAGCCTGGCCAGCCCCGAGGCAGTGCCTTTATTTTTATTTTTTTATCCCGCCTGAGCCGCGTTTAGAGTAGGAACTCAAATTGTTATAAAAAAGAGAAAATTTTGCATTAGAAATTTTCTCTTTTTTAAGATTGTATTAGAATATGACTTTCTTTAAGAGAATCTTGTACATTCCTACAAAGAAATAAATTATTGAATTTGAATTTGAATTTGAATATGTAATAGGTAGGAAACAGTAGCTCTCAAAAGTAAAATTGGGTATGTAAAATGTATAGGTTTCATATTTTTTTCTAAAACTTTAAGCAATTTTACGAAATGTTAGCGACTACGTCACCGACTACGTCACACTCGCGGTCAACGCGGGCGCCGTGCGGGGATGGGGGGTCCATCCACGATCTACCGACACTACGTCATAAATTCACTCTTTAAACGAACGAACGACTCGGTACAAGCTCTCCATACAATTTGTATAGTTTTCTGCAATTAAACGTATTATCTTCAAAAACCAGCGCCTTCTTCTTTCAACATCATCAGCAGCAGTCTACTCCTCAACACGAAATTAATTTGGTTCTTTTGATTATTTGATTATCCCTTATTTTTTTATAATTGTTTAAAAGTTTTTCATTGATGACGTCATCACTGGGCAACTAATGAAACGAACAACTTTATTTACATACTCTTTGCGAACAACCACCATGCATATTGCAAATTCCACCCACAGACATAATATTGTCTGAGTTCTGTCAATATAGAATGCGGAAAAATAATGTTATTTCCTTTTCTCTCAAACGGTTTTCTGTAAGGAGATTGAGATAAAATATTGTCTGTCAGATCCCTTTAATTTTCGAACGCGACTGTTTCGCCATTTTATAGTGCCAACAATTTATGGTACGTCAAGTGTCAAAGTCTTGTAAACAAAGTGCGATTTATCAGTTTTTTCTTGAAATATTATTTTTGCAGTGCATTTTTTTGTGATAAAAGACTAAATTAAGGAAATGACATCATGCCTGGCTGTTCCTTAATACAGTGCGGCGTGCGTCTTATTAAAAATCGCCCTGAAATTAGTTTGCACACGTAAGTACACAAATCTGCTATTGTACTTGAACTTTATAAGATTATACTTATGTAATAAAAAGCCACAGGCAGCTATTTTTCGCTATAAAACAGCAAACTATAGACGTTTTTCCCCCAATATATCATTAATTTCTTTATTTCTGCCGATACTGATTTCATACAAACTGATCGTCGGCTAGGGTTGGGGTAGTACATAGTCACTGTATCGATATATTTTGCCAGAATTCGTAAGAATGGAAGGAAATAATGAATCTTGAGAGTTCAATTCAGAAAGTTATAGGTAATGTGCCAAAGTTACCAAGTAATTTTTGTATATAGGTACCTGTATAATAATTTAATTTTTTTTTTTACAGATAACCAAAAAATGAAGTTAAAAGAAAGAAATGGCTTGATATTATTGGCACCGAAAATATAAATCCACGTCATGGACAAATATTGACATGCTCCCTGTATTTCGGTGTCGAGTGTTATAACAAAACTCTGGATAAGTTATGCCAATGTGAAGAAGCCTTGCCTTGCCAACCCCTTTTTGGTAAAAACCTAAGGAAAATGATAGATCTGTTTTGACTGAACAGCAACAGGAACAAAGTGGAAGGAAAAGGAAAATTTCTGGAATAGCACAAGAAATTCAACCTGTGTTTTGTTATGAATAGTTATGATAGATTATTATTTTTGGCTTTTGTTTGATTATTATTATTATAAATGTTTACCCCTACAACTTGTTTTTCTATTTAACAATTTATTTACTACACACAAAAAACAGTTAAGTATTATGAAAATTCACAACAGCATAAGCATAATACAGAAGTAAGGTACACAAAACATACCAACAGCGTAGGCATAATGCCCGTCAAAACCGTCATCATCTTCCTAACCTTATCCCAACTAGGCAGTAGGCAGTTACCGACTATCAATATCGATTTTTGGGTCCAAAATGATTACAACCCTACAAAAATCCGCCATTTTATGAGTCCAACATTGTTTAGGTATTCACGCACATTCCGAGGGTACAGCCAGTCCATAGGTTTCTAATGTCTTTGGCAAATTCAGTGTTATCGATAGTAGTAGGTACTATCGATAGTTTTGCAACACTACATCAAACGTCGAACTGACATGACAGAAGCAAGGGTGAAGCAAAGAGTAGGTAACTTTTATTGGGGAGGAAGTTCGTTATTTATAGGCGTCTCGAAAGAGTTTTATTTAATTTTTTGCACAGTATGCACATCACAAAGGTCAAATAAAGGTTATTTAGATTTTTACAAAAATCTAAGTGATCTTTAACTTTTTAGAACTAAAAACATGAAAATACTATAAAAGACCAAAATATCTCCAAATGGATTTCTTATTTTACGTCTTCGAGTTAAGCTTTACATGCCTAATTGTATAATGTGATAGAGTTCTTTGTAGAGCTTCTTTTGTTTTCTTCTTTCTTCTTTGTGGTTTAGAGGATGTTGTGATTTTGGCAACACTAGCCAATGAAAAAAAAACTTGACGTTTGGTCTATTCCCGACCGACGACTCATCTCTGCGTAATTTTATTTAATATTAAGAAATACTGTGATTTTCTGCCATTTGAAGCCTGCAATATATCAGATTTTTGAAGATACCACAACTGCGGTTTCATTTTAAGGATCCCTACACGAAGAGAAGCCGCAACACTACCTATTTAGTAGGTATCTTAGCGATGTAGCAATACCAGCTTCCTGCAGGGTAGGCGCGGGCAGGGGGGGAGGGGGGAGGGGGCGGAAGGGCGGAAGGTCGCGCGGTTGCAGGGGTGGGAGGGGGGTGAAGGGAACATGCAATTTTATCGCGACTCGTATTAAGATACTGCAACTGCTCGTAAACTGAATACCTAAATCCCGCGACGCTTTTTATGGTAATGCTGAGCCTTTGCTGAGCGTAGAGAAACGACTTATTTCGGTAAAGTGGCGGGCGCTTCAATCACGCCCTTGACAATACATTTTATAGGCAATCGTAGCAGTGCAACACTAAAGATTAAAGTGCTTAAGCGTAGGTACCTAGTAGCTATTGATAGGATGATATTTGTAGAGTTTCACATTTAAAAGCAAGGTACCTACATAAGCGATAGGTAGGTACCTAGTAAGTATACCTAGGTACTACCTAATTGCAATTTAATGCAATCAATACCATTATGGCATGCAAAATTCCAAAACTAAAGGGGATATTATAAATTGCATATCAAATAAATAATCGCCTATCAATACATATTCATCATTTATATTTTTTTTTACATCAAATATCGCTCATCTAGTACTACAAAGACGTAACTGTCGAAAAATGCAAAAATGAGTTAATGATGCCAAATTGTTCTAAAATGGTCAATACATATGGTGCTACAAAGACGTTTTTATTGTTCAACAAATGGCCGAAAGATAGCGACAATGTCTTTGTTGCATTGGTCCGAAATTGGACCTTCCCAGAGTGCTACGACGTCATATTTTTCATTTGTGTTGGGCGCCACGTAATGATCTGTCATTTCAGAGTGCTACACCGTCGTAAATGTATTTTTTTGTCTTAGTAGCACCAATTATGACAAAAAATTTGAGTGCTACATTGCCGCAAATGTAGTTCTTGTCTTTGTATCACCAAAACTATATATAATTTTTGGGCAACCATGCCATATTTGTATTTTGTGTCGGCGTTAACCTAATATAGCTCTTTATTTTTTATGAACTAATGACGCAAAAGTATTAACTGTCATTGTGGCACAGCAACTTAGTGACTTAACTGTACTTTGTGGCAAAATTGCACTAAACAATTCATAAATCGTGAAAGCCTTTGAGGCTGGCCGTGATGGGCTTAGAACTACGTGCCGACTGCAGTCATGTCCAGGTGCCCAGGCGGATCCTCACGCCACGGCCATGTCAACCAGGCGGATGATAACCCATAAGGAGAAACCCGGCTAGTACCCGTCAGCCAGCGGCGGCTCGTCGTTGACTGCCTCAGCCTCCTCTTGAGACTATCTCGAAACAGCAGTCAAGCTGGTGCGGAAACCGAGCATCGCTGAGGAGTTGTCCATGATCCTGACAGCTCAACGAGAAGTTCTGCACTATAACTGTAGGCCACGTCAGGTTTTCTGGGCAGCACCACTTTGAGTAACCTCATCTGGGTCTAAGGACCTCCAGTTCGCCTCTGGCAGTAATTATCTCCTCAAAGTAGATATCACAACGATGGAATGGAACTCTTCGACGCTGGAAGCTGCGTTCACCCCCATGCGGTGAGAGACTCCATTGAAGTTCCTGATTGCCTATTTCAGGACTTTTATTTCCTCTTCTGACTTGAGGCCGAGATTTTTCCAAGTTGGTCTCTTTCTGCGGTGCCAAGTCCATCCTCTTCAGCTCACCGGACTTCATAAGAAGAGCTGGCTTGTTTCAGCCAAGCCAGCTCTTCTGAGCAAGAGCAAGGGAGATCAAGGCAGTGGCAGGTGTAGTACAATCGCGAATATAGTGAGATGATCATTGCTGTGATATTCGAAAAATATGTAATAGAGCACGGAGAGACTTTTTCTAGATAACAGCTAGCTGCTAGCATGTCCTGGAGCTTAATCCACGTAAAATAGCACGATTACTTAATAAAGGCGGCTGGTACACGTCCAGCACTGGACTGCAAAAGGTTTTTAATGTATCAACCGTCACGAGAAGCCTGGGTTGCGGACGACGAGTACACAAGAGCACTGGACCGCAAAAAGTGGTGGGAGGGTACTCTCAAGTGTACTTGGGTAGTTCCAGGTACCAACCTAGTTAATTCAGTATTCCGAAAACTGCATCAAAACGAATAAGCGAGAAACAGCCCATACGGTTGTACTATCAAACAGGGGCGCAGGTGTGCAGTCAAGCTCACGTCGGGTCAGACATTATAGTCTTCAGACCGTTTCTATGCCACACACACGACTTACAATAACAGTTCAAGTGTCTAACCGGTCTTGACTTGGCTGTACACTGCCACAAATAAAGAATCTAATACATATTTTGTGACACAACTTACAAAATGAGTAATTTTCAGTGCAACAAAGACATAACTGCATGTGTCAAAAAACTTAAAGTGGATTTTTTGACACTCAAATTTGACATGTTTAAATATTTTTGTTACTTTACTGTACCTTTATAGTTAAACATCCAAAATATCGCAGTTGCAGTTGTAAACTATATAAAATGAAGTTTTAAGACAAAAAAGAAGCGTAAAAAAACTTTAAAACGCTCTCCTGTAAAATTTGCAAAATGTAAGTTACGTCTTTGTAGTTCTAGATGAGCGATATCTTACTTCACTACAAATAAACTAAACGTTTAACAAAACATAAACTGCAGATAATTCGAAATTTTACATCAATATGACATAGCTTTTTTCCTCATAATGCAATACAGAAAAATTCATTTTTGTACAAAAATACTACATACATAGCATGAATACTGACTGCACAGCAAATTTTCCATATTTCATAGCAAAATAACTATCCCAGTCGCATATTAACCAGTAAACATACGTAAGTAAACATAAGTTTATAGGTCCGTTAGGTATAGCCTAACCGAACCTGGCGCGGAAAGCGCCAGGTTAGGTTAGGTTAGGTTAGAACTTTGACCACAACGCACGAGCCGAGCGAGCGGAGCGAGCGTGCCGCGGCAGCGGCCGGCGATGTGCCAGAAACGACACGCTAAGCGCGTCATCAATTTAAAATATGATTATCGATGTGTTTGATTAACGATGACGGTTCATCTCTAATAAAAACTGCTGTAAATAATATAAAAATAGAAGCTATATTTAAAATAAAAAGAGTTAACAGGTATAATGTGAATTAAGATTATTAGCTGTGCATTGATGAAAAAGCTTTTACTTTAGGAAAAATCGCTGTACGCTGCGAAAATAAATTGTAGTGTGTTTAGTGATATTTTGAGTTGAATATTATGCTGTGCAATCAGTAATTTTGATGGGAATTTGGAATCTTATTGCATAGAAAAAGGATATTTTTTGATTTGCGTTTAAATACTACCCAAACTAAAGTACCTACGTACCTATGTCGGTAACCAAAGTCTAGGCAAAGAATAAGGTAGAGCTAGGTAGGTACTTACCTATTTTACAAGAATTACCATAAAACACAGAAATAATTTAAAATAGGTAGGTAGGTATGCCTCCAAAACTACTTATTCAAAGTAGGTACTTACCTAATTCCACACAAAGACAAACCCTCACTCAATCTGTTCATGTTATACCTAGGTAGAAACCTACCAAAGAACGCTACTCCAACGCTACTCGAACTCGACTCTATTACAAGATTACAACACAAAAACGTATCGAATAGGAATAAACCGCGGCACCCACCGTCGGCCGCGCGATAGCGAGCGCCGAGCGGAGCGGCAACGTCGCATCGCATCGTATCGCTCGCTCGCTCTCCGACACACGCACACATAGCGCAGTATCGCTCCGCGCTCGCACCGCACCGCACTGCTTCGCGCCGAATATTATAGCGAACCTTTTTAATCGCCACGCAAGCATAAATTCAATCTTATGTCAAATGTGACATAAATGTGGACATAAAGACGAAAGATAGCGGCATTTTCGGTTGTTTTAGTTTAGTTGTGATTGTGATAATGTCGTCGCAGAGTGATTTCCGCGAGCAGCTGATCGACCAGGTGAAGGCGTTTCCCGTGCTGTACGACACGCGGCACGAGCACCACCGCGACAACGAGGTGCGCGACTCCTGCTGGGCGCAGATCGCCGCCACACTCGACACTAGCAGTCAGTGGATACTTACCTACTTTATAACCTCAATGTTATAGCTTCGCTTTTCTATTGAGTCCTTACTTTATTTTTGTTTATTTTATTTATACCTACGTAGGCTACGTAGGTTTATAATTAGCTCTTTATGCATTTATAATTAGCTCTTTGTATATCTATAGGTTTCGTGGGTTGATAACTCGTACGCTGATAATGATAACGATATCTTTGTGGGTTGTAGAAATCGTAGCTTTCAGTGATAAACGGCGCGTTCGTTTACATAATAGATAACCTGTACTGTAGTGTAGCCAGGTAGATAAAGACTGTTACTTCCTAAATTACCAACCATCTTTCCTATTTTTTTGACGAATTGAATGGCTCTAGGTGATCTTCCTATACTTAATTATATTTTCTTTAACTTTGCTCTGAAAACAGTTACGATTACAAACAACAACAATAAAAACGCTTTCAAAACAATTTTGCTTACAATTTGCTTTGCTCTGTCTGATGTAGGTATATGGTAACTACTCCTAAAGGGCGATGCACATTTCGACAAGTAGTAAGATAAATGAATATAAGGTTCTCGCATACATAAATCACTCCTCTTTCCCGGAGTGGTAGGCAGAGACTAAGTATGTAGGTAATTCTTTCCGCAATCCTTACATAGTGTACTTCTCTCAGACTTTTGTTCACTTTAATTTTTTATTGAGTATAAGTACAATCTACAAATACATTTTTTATAAACAACCTTAATTTCTTATGCTTCTGATGTTCTAACCTCCGTTTTGTTGCGTTGTCCCCAGCGGAAGTGCTGAAGCGCGAGTGGAAGACCCTGCGCGACTCCCTGCGGCAGTCCCTGCGCAACACGCGCAACGCGGCCAAGAGCGGGCTGCAGGCCAAGACCTGGCGCTTCACGCACCGCATGGGCTTCCTCATCCCGCACATGACCAAGAGGTGAGCGAGTGGAAGACCCTGCGCAACACGCGCAACGCGGCCAAGAGCGGGCTGCAGGCCAAGACCTGGCGCTTCACGCACCGCATGGGCTTCCTCATCCCGCACATGACCAAGAGGTGAGCGAGTGGAAGACCCTCAACACGCGCAACGCGGCCAAGAGCGGGCTGCAGGCCAAGACCTGGCGCTTCACGCACCGCATGGGCTTCCTCATCCCGCACATGACCAAGAGGTGAGCGAGTGGAAGACCCTCAACACGCGCAACGCGGCCAAGAGCGGGCTGCAGGCCAAGACCTGGCGCTTCACGCACCGCATGGGCTTCCTCATCCCGCACATGACCAAGAGGTGAGCGAGTGGAAGACCCTCAACACGCGCAACGCGGCCAAGAGCGGGCTGCAGGCCAAGACCTGGCGCTTCACGCACCGCATGGGCTTCCTCATCCCGCACATGACCAAGAGGTGAGCGAGTGGAAGACCCTCAACACGCGCAACGCGGCCAAGAGCGGGCTGCAGGCCAAGACCTGGCGCTTCACGCACCGCATGGGCTTCCTCATCCCGCACATGACCAAGAGGTGAGCGAGTGGAAGACCCTCAACACGCGCAACGCGGCCAAGAGCGGGCTGCAGGCCAAGACCTGGCGCTTCACGCACTGCATGGGCTTCCTCATCCCGCACATGACCAAGAGGTGAGCGAGTGGAAGACCCTCAACACGCGCAACGCGGCCAAGAGCGGGCTGCAGGCCAAGACCTGGCGCTTCACGCACCGCATGGGCTTCCTCATCCCGCACATGACCAAGAGGTGAGCGAGTGGAAGACCCTGCCAACACGCGCAACGCGGCCAAGAGCGGGCTGCAGGCCAAGACCTGGCGCTTCACGCACCGCATGGGCTTCCTCATCCCGCACATGACCAAGAGGTGAGCGAGTGGAAGACCCTCAACACGCGCAACGCGGCCAAGAGCGGGCTGCAGGCCAAGACCTGGCGCTTCACGCACCGCATGGGCTTCCTCATCCCGCACATGACCAAGAGGTGAGCGAGTGGAAGACCCTGCCAACACGCGCAACGCGGCCAAGAGCGGGCTGCAGGCCAAGACCTGGCGCTTCACGCACCGCATGGGCTTCCTCATCCCGCACATGACCAAGAGGTGAGCGAGTGGAAGACCCTCAACACGCGCAACGCGGCCAAGAGCGGGCTGCAGGCCAAGACCTGGCGCTTCACGCACCGCATGGGCTTCCTCATCCCGCACATGACCAAGAGGTAAGGGATCCTGGGTGCCTGCTGACATCCCCTAGACTTGACCACGAAGAAGCGGTGCCTTCAAACATGCATACCTTTGATGATTCAATTAGAGGTGTTTGGTGCCCGACACTACTGAACTTTCGGTGCCTATCCAGCTAGCTTTGGGCGTAAAACATAGATAGGCTTGAAGCAGCCAAACGTGCTTGCGAAAGCCATGATAGTTTACTGTACCTCCGAACTTAAAGTACTAACCGTGACATTTTCAACATTTCCAGGACAAGACCGCTCCGCAGCGTGAAGCTGGACCTGGACGCGGAGCCGGCGTCGGAGCCTGGGGGGGAGGAGTACGAGCCGTGGACCGCGCCCCCCGCACCCGCCCCCGCGGACCATCCCGCGCCGGCCGAAGCAGACTCGCTGGAGCTGTTCTTCGCGTCGGTGTGCGCGAGCGCCAAGCGCCTGCCTGCCCCACAGCGGCGTGAGTTGAAACGACTCGTGCTGGACGCGCTGCTGCGCTGCGAGGCGGAGGCTGACCCCGACCACTGACCGCCTGCCTGCCCCGCAGCGGCGCGAGCTCAAGCGCCTCGTGCTGGACGCGCTGCTGCGCTGCGAGGCGGAGGCTGACCCCGACCACTGACCGCCTGCCTGCCCCGCAGCGGCGCGAGCTCAAGCGCCTCGTGCTGGACGCGCTGCTGCGCTGCGAGGCGGAGGCTGACCCCGACCACTGACCGCCTGCCTGCCCCGCAGCGGCGCGAGCTCAAGCGCCTCGTGCTGGACGCGCTGCTGCGCTGCGAGGCGGAGGCTGACCCCGACCACTGACCGCCTGCCTGCCCCGCAGCGGCGCGAGCTCAAGCGCCTCGTGCTGGACGCGCTGCTGCGCTGCGAGGCGGAGGCTGACCCCGACCACTGACCGCCTGCCTGCCCCGCAGCGGCGCGAGCTCGAATGACTCTCGTTTCTCACTCGACTGATTCAACAGCGATGCCTCTGTGAAACTTTTTTGACAATCTAGTTCATGACTGCTGGAATGTAGATCCTATTAACATTTAAGTAGGTATAGGTAAGTTTAGATATATAGGAATATAATTAGATATTTCAAACACTCGTTCTTTATTATGATTTATAACTTACCTGTCGACCCTTTTTATCCTTTGCCCAAAGTTAAGTTACAAAAGTATGAGAATAATATACCCGATTTTCATAAAATGTCCGTAGCGGTGCTACGGTTGGCTACGCCGTAGCAGACGCAGCATCAGATTCTTTTCAAATAAAATTCTGACAGTTCAATTTCCTGCTTATTTTAGAGTGCACTTTACCAAAAATATTGCTGGGTGTAGGGTGTAGCGGGGGAGAGGGTGGGGCGGGGGGTGTGCGCGGGGCGCGGGGGGTGGGGTGTAGCTGCTCAGTGCCAAGGTCGGCGGCGATCGATGCTTCCCTCACCTCCCCGCGCGCCCCGCCACCCCCGCACCCGCCTGACAACCACCCTTCAGGGATGGTACTGTACTGATTCCACGTAATTCAGTACACGAGCCAACTGTTACCAAGTGATAGGTATCTGGTTTTAGTCAGGAGACGGTTGCATGTCACGCACATAGTACTAGTCGATCGATACGTAAAGGCAGGTACTCCTAAATTGCAACATTTTGACTTGCGTCAAACTACCACAATATGATATCGCTTCCACAATAAAATTCCACTCCACACCGCATGCTAGCTAGCTAACAGAATCTCCTAGCATGATGATCGTAACTAAAACGCTGTCAAATATTCAGTAGAATTCATTACTTTGAAGTGTATGTGTTCTCATTATTCCTTTTGTGGCGTTAATTCAACATCTTAATATATAGGTGTTACAAAACAACCAATAAAGCTGAAAAAAGGTCAAGGTACTCATAAAACTGAAAAACTTTCCCCATGGAACATGGGCCGAAATACGAAAAAAAAAATGGGCCTCCCAAACAAAATAAACTCAATTTGTATGGGAGATTTATTGGTTGTTTTGTAATACGTTGTACAGCAATCATGAATTCAAATTAAAGGAGATCACGTTGATGTCTTTTCCTTAACAGTTCTATAAATAGGTAATGCTCAAAACTAGACCCGTTCACACGTTAATTTCAAATCCAGTCTTTACTATGTGCCCATGCTCCATGATATCACTAATTAATACAAAAATAAGATAAAATTCCTAGCAAATACCAGCAAAGGAAAACTTTTGGACAAACCATGTAAAATGAAATCAATGAAACATTTTTAAATCCTCGTCAATATTGGTTCATGTTCAATCATTTATTGTTCAATAGGAACTTGGTAAACAAATCGTTTATCACAGGTAAGTACGGGTCACATGAAATTCACATAAAACTAAAAACATAGTGCTAAATTCGTAGGTTGACCATAAATTAAGAAATACTACAACAAAACAGTTATAACGGCAGAACATAGAAGAACTAGGTACTTATTCTAAATTCGTCCATATGATCTAAACACTGAACTCACGCACAGTCACAGCACTAACTAATTGCAACCCCATATAAGAACCCACTTTACACATTAGACATTACACAAATTCAGGGTTATTTTTTAGCCAATGCGAAAACTTTGCAGAATGTTTCTACTCGTGATTTTGAACAACAAAGTTGGAACCACCTGAGAAATTAAAAAATATTTTAGGTGTCCCATACCTACATTTTTGCCGAGCAGGTATGAATATTTCTATGGAACAAATTTTTTTTTTTCGATTTCGCAGGTGGTCCTATAGTAAAAATTTATCATAATCACGAGTAGAAACACCCTGCAAAGTTTGCGCACTGACTAAAAAATAACCCAGTATAATAAATAACCCTTACGCAAAGTTCCGCAGAGATCAGTCGTTGGGCAGTATGGCGTCGACGTGGTCGGGCGAGGGCGCGTGGTGCGCGTCATGAGCGGCAGCGGGCGCGGGCGCGGGCGAGCCGTCCTGCTCGTCTAATAACGAGTGCAGCAGCGTCAGGCACTGCCGCCGGAACAGCCGCCGTCGACGCGGGGACAGCTCGTTGTAGTCGCCGTACAGGCCGCGGAAGAACTGGAAAATTTACAAATAAATAGTTTTAGTTTTTTTGAAACATAACATGTAAGGCCAACCAGACGAGATAAAAAGTGTAAACAAATCTGAAAGAGACAGCTGACATTATACCATATGACAGATAAGGACAGATTGTAATAAATAACTGTCACCGAGTCATACAAAAGTTGTTTACATAAATTATCTCGTTTCGTTGGCCATCCATACTAAATTATCTCGTTTCGTTGGCCATACTTTACGTAGATTAGGTAGTAAGTTATTACGCATAATTTCAAGCCACGCCTTTATCCTTTGCGCAATAAAAAAAGTTAAAAACGCTTAGTTAGAGCGGTAACGGCCGTAAAAATATGGGTGCTCTCACCACGTCCGACAAATATTCAAGGGACATAGCAGAAAAAAAATGAAGTTTTCGAATCCCTAAGTCGCCACTTACGACACCCTTGGAAAAAAAACTCGGTAAATAGCTGACATTACTAGGCGATACGTGACATGATGTATACATTACCTGGAAATAAGAACTCTCTTCATCTTGAGCCGCAGCAATGGAACTGCAGCTATCTTCACCGCCGCTGTAGACGCTGTGTGGCTCCTGCTTGGGCTCCCCGACTGGAGTAGCGAGAGGGTTGACGCCGTTAATCCCGAGCCACGAGTTCGCAAACGGCTTCACGTCGACCTCTGCCACCGCCCCCGCGCCCGCCCCCGCCCCCGCCTCTGACATGTCCATCTCGAGGTACGACGCTGGTTGGTACGCGTACAATGATGGCGATGTTGAGGATAGCACTCGTCTGGAAAGTATCAAATAGGAAATGTTAATAACGAGGCCTTAAATTCTTTACAATATAAAAGGAGTCACTAATGAACTTATGTTCTTTTTGATGAAGATCTTTCCGGCCGGTTTCGGCCATGGCGACCACTTTTACTCCTGATTAAGTCGGCGCTGATACGCCCCCGGCTCGTGCGCGCGCCCGCCACCTCGTTGGGACCACTTACGTGTCAGTGGCCATGTGCTCCTTGAGGAAGTCCAGCTCCTCGGCCAGGTACCAGCGCGAGACGACGCGGCCGCGGCTCGTGCGCGCGCCCGCCACCTCGTTGCGCAGGTGCCGCGAGTACGAGTTGCGGATGTGCGACCACTTGCGACGCACCTCCGCCACTGGAATGCATGCATAAAAAATATGTAGTAGAAAATTCTTCATACTCAGTTATTTACAATTAAAAAAATACTAAGGTAATAATAAACGTACCACTTCTTCCCATCTCATTGGCGACTTCTTCCCAGAGCTGCTTGACCTGAGCGTAGTAGCTGGCGACGGGCATGTTGTTGCGCGCGTAGAGCAGCCTGCGCGCGCGCACCAGCGCGATCATGCGCCGGTCGTCCGCCTGGCTCGAGTCCACCAGCCGCCCCACCGCCTTCGGCACGTGCGTCCCCACCCCCACCACCCCGCCCCCGCTCGTCCCGCCCGCTTCCGCCGGTGACTTGTTCCCCGCCACATCGTCGCCCGAGTGCTCCTCACTCATATTCATCATATCGCTAAGACGAGACATTACCCGCTCCCCGCTTCTAACGTGCACCAACCGCTCGTTCGTTATCAATCAGCAAATATTCTGATAACAGTATTTATGGCAATAATACGCCCAAATACTAGCGCGAAATTCAGAAACGTTTGAGTGTGAGACGTGGTGCCGACGAGGCGGACGGCGCGGCACACGATCACGCGCGCTGCGTGACGGGCTGACAGCCTGACACGGCGACACGGCGGCGCGCACAGAGGCAGACACACACGCGCAGCGCGACGCAAGCGAACACGCGCGCATCGCGTCGTCCCGCTCGCACGCGCCGCCGCGCGCTGCCCATAGAGCGGGGCAGACACAGAGACACGTGTACAAGCAAGAGCGCAGACGCCCGCCGCCGCGCGCCGCCGGCCGGCCACTCGAGGCGGCCATTTTTATAAACTTACGGTAAACGTATCGATTCGAGCCACCGAGCGAACGCTCACTCACAAACATCCTAGCGAGATTATTTATTTCGGCACAATACCGGGTCTTATCACAAGTCACAACGACTCACAACACAACTATAAAAACTTTCCAAAATTTTGTGCTCATTAGTATCATTCATTTCCACGTTTCCACTGTGCCCTGTAGTCTTGCTACGAGTGCTACGCCGTAGAGCGTAGCAAATCCTAAAATGATATGCAGAGACCGAAGGGAGTAGTAGGACTTATCATTATCAGTCAAACATGTAAACTGGGATTAGGTAGGTACTATTGGGGAGGGATGATAGATAAAAAAATAACAGTCCCATTAGCAGCTTTACTTACCTAAAGTACCGTCATCCGAATAGGCCATATTTGACAGCTGTCAAAATCACATTAATGCTATGACATAAGGTCTATTTTTCTTTATTGACATGTTTTCTAGTATGGGTTTGACAGCTGTCAAATATGGCCTATTCGAATGACGGTACTATAGCTACAACCCCGAGCTACAACCACTTTCTTGGATGACACAAAGTCCAGTAGGCGCCATTTTATTTTATTAGGTAGATCATTTTATTAAGATGTTTTTAAAAGAGACCCGATATTATTTTAGCTGAGTAAACTTGTTTTTTCCAAGGTCGGTCACAGTCGGTTAGTGTGGTGGTCCTATCGTGGGGTAATAAGTTGCTCTCGGTCTCGTGGGGCGACTCTACGCCACTTGTCGAGGGTGCAAATAAAAATAACTCCACGCTTTCAATTAATGTTTATTTTAACAGGGCACGGCACGGATTTTTATGAATAGCCTGCCCTCAGTGCTTTGCTTACATCCCTACTCGTTCTTCTTACACAATAATATCCAAAAATAAAAAGGTCAGTCTTTTTTACAAAAATAGTCTAGAACTAGCCATAACATTTGGTTCAATCAGGAGATCCTCAATACCTATACGAACTTATGTAGAGTTTATACAAACATGACTCTAGATCACAGGGACAAGGACAACACAAATGGTACACATTCATACTTAATGCTAGGATGTATGGGTTAGTAGAGAGGTTAGGATTAAAATATCAAGTCCGCAATTCTTTAAATCATTCAATCACATGACATTTACCAATATCTTTTCCTTTCCCCAAACAAGTTCTTGCCTCCTTTTGATTTGCAAATCGTTCATACTCAATCACAATCACATTGATCAACACCTTCCATTGGCGCGGTCTGCGGCGGACGCTGCCGACGATGATGATGATGATGATGAAGCTGACGAGCTGGAGGAACGCGGGGGTCGGGGCGGAGGCCGGGGGGGTCACACCGCCGGCTTGTGGTCGTCCTCGTCCGGCGCGCCGCCCTCGCTGCTGGAGGAGGAGCCGTCCCCCCCGCGCGCCGCCGCACCCCCCGCCGTCGCCTGCCACATGCCCGCGTAGCTCGCCTGCTGCTCCAGCAGCGCCTCCTCGCCCGCCGTCACCACCTCGAACAGCGCGCGCTTGATCTTGATCTGCGTGAGGAACGGCAGCCGCTTGGTCGCCTGGCACATGCTGTTGAAGAAGATGTCGAGCGGGTCGGGCTGCGCCGCCAGCGCCGCGGCGGAGTGCGGAGGCGGAGGAGGCGAGCGCCGGCGCTTGACCAGGTACGCCAGCTTGCGGTCGATGTGGTCGAGCGCGCGCCGCTTGGCGGGCGGCGGAGGCGGGGGTGAGCCGGCGGCGGGGTCGGAGCGCGCGGGGGACGCGTCGCTGTCGCTGGAGGAGGAGGAGCGCGCGCGGTGGTTGCCGTTGACCTCCTGCTTGGCGGGGTGCGGGGGGCTGGGGGGGCTGGCGGGGCCGGGGGGCGGGTCCTGCCGCTTGCGCGCGTTCATGTGCGGCTGCAGGAACTGCATGAGCCCCATGTACTTCCAGGGGTAGGGCTTCTTGCCGGCCGCGTGCGGCTCGCGCGCCAGCATCTCGCCCTGACGCTTCAGCGCGTCGCGGTAGCTGTCGCGCAGCTTCTTCCATTTCAGCTTCACTTCCTTCACTGCAACACAGAGGGAACATTATCATTATCAGTTTATCAGTCACACTTAGGTAGGTAAACACTATCAACTCGACACCAAACACGCATTACTTCCTATCTACTGTCATCTTACAATACTCAGTTCAGTAGGTATGTAGGTAGGCAGTAGGTGGGTGGGTAGGTAGGCAATAGATAGGTATAATGTGCCCTACCTAGCAAAGTTAACAGAAGCTTTGTGTTACATAATATAACAAGAGTCTTTCTTTATTAGAGTTTACTGGACGAGTCATTTTAGAAGAACTGCGTGGCTTTTTTTCAGTAGGTGGGTGGGTAGGTAGGCAATAGATAGGTATAATGTGCCCTACCTAGCAAAGTTAACAGAAGCTTTGTGTTACATAATATAACAAGAGTCTTTCTTTATTAGAGTTTACTGGACGAGTCATTTTAGAAGAACTGCGTGGCTTTTTTCACTTTTCGCGTCACGCACGTGGTATTTAATTTTGTTGGCGAGTCGGGTCGGAATGGCGCAAGAAGACTGCCGCTCCATTATGTATAAAAACTGCATTAAAAATGTTATGAGAGCCAAATAAACTTTTATTTCATTTTTTAATAATGCATAAATTCACCTGACACTGGCAAATATGTCTTATCGAACGCCATACAATATACTATACAGAATTAATACAGAACTTAAAAATAAAAGTGCCACTTCTGAATAAATACAACAAAATCTAGCTAATACTTACCTACTATATTGTGGCAAAATCAAATTCTAAAACTGTAGTTGATTTTTAGGGTTTCGTAGTCTACTAGAAACCCTTATAGTTTCGTCATGTCTGTCTGTCTGTCTGTCTGTCTGTCTGTATGCCGCGCCCTCATATCTTCGTCAGTTTTAGAGCTATCGACATGAAATTTGGTAAGAAGATAGATCGTGTTGACCCAAATATAGAAATGTTAAGAAAAAAATATTTTAAATTTTTTTTGGACCCCCTCCCATACAAGTGAAAGGGGGGCAAAAAAAAATTTTTTCTTCCGTAATATTGAGTAGGGTATCGTTGAATAGGTCTTTTAAAACTAAAGTGAGGTTTCTTTGAAACAAAGGCACCAAAATGTTTCTGTCACGAGATATTTGCTTTTAAAAAGGGCGTTTTTGACCCATAATTTGTTCCAGCTGTAACTTCTAAAGTATAAAAGTTAAAAATTTGAAATAAATATGAAATATAGCTTACAATCTGAAGTTACAATGAAAACTATAACGGATATTGTACCCTTAAAGGTTTCAGAAAAAATTGAGTTTTTCTATTTGCGGTTGGTCATCATACTGCTGCTAACAAACCAGCAACAAAATTAAGTTTGTAATGCTGAAAAACCTGATATTTAAACGTTGACTACGAAACCCTATTTGTGGGCGTGTCTGACACGCTCTTGGCCGGTTTTTAAAATTCAATAACTTCGGAAGAACTGAACGGATTTTGATGAAATAAGAAATAGGTAGGTAAATTAATCAGAAATTACTGGAGATTAGCTTGTGATATAATAAAGTGTAAAATTTTGACCCATTGACAAGTCTAATTGAACACTTTCATACATAACACCTTAAAAAATTTAAGCAACGCCTGTGGCAACGCCTTAACTTCCCCGTCATTTGTCGTCAATACGTCAATAGGACTCTGTCACACTCACACATGTCACACCATCACAGTGATAAAATTGGCTAGGGACAAGCTAGGGATCTATCTTTCCTAACACAAACCACGCAACGGATTTTGATGCGGTTTTAGTAAAAGAGAGGAAGGTATGACACAAGCCGGGGAAATTCCCTTTTCTCGCGGGAAAAAGAGTTGCAGTTGGTGAAACCGCTAACAGACCGCTAGTTGCTAATTTATAGGTAGGATCTAGGTAGGTATAATCAAATTAACTGTTGCATAACAAAAATCTTATTGTATTGCCGTATTCTATCTGTGATTTTATTGTATTTAGTTCCATTGTTTTCCAGTATGTATGATGGATGGATCATGTTAGGTAGGGCACGGCGGGGTAGGCAGGGCGGGGCGGGGAGCGCGGCGCGGCGCGGCCGGCTCATTGCATTGCACGGCGGCGCGGCGCGGCGGCGGCGGCGGCGGCGAGCGCGCGCTACCTACCCGACCGACGCCATTCGCCGAGCGGCTACGGGACATGCTTATGCTTACCCGAGGACAGGTCTGTCTCCTTCATCACCTCGGCCCACGCGGCGTCCTTCAGCTCCTGGTCGCGGTACTCGATGGCCGTGGTGTTCCACAGGCACGGGTACTTGCGCACGCTCTCGATCAAGTGCTCCATGGCGGTGCGGCGTCGGTCGTGCGGGCAGCGTCGAGCGTGGCGCGGGCTGGCGGCTGGCGCGGCGGCCGGCGGACTGACGGCGGCGTGCGGCGTGCCCCGCGCCGGCGGCGGGCCCGGGCTCGCGGGCGGCCTGTCTGCGGGCCCCGCACCGCCCGCGCCCGCGCCCGCACCGCAGCCCGCACGCACACAGCGCCGCCGCCGCCGCCGCCCGGCACCCGGCGCCCGGCGCGGCGCGGCGCCCGCCAGTTCGTGCCGGCGGGCCGAGGCACGCCACTCCGCTCGCTGCTCGAACAACACATGCATAGGTAGCATAGTTTATGCAGGGCAGGGGATAAACATTCACACATTATTCATAATTTACTACCTACGACGTGCATAGGTAAACACCCTAATTGGTCTGTATTAATACTTCGTCAGGTCTGTATTTTACCTGCCCAATGCCTAGCCTAGTTACTTTTCATGTTATCAACGGAACGTTTCGCCACAATCATTCAACTCTGCAAAATCTAATTTGTGAAATTCAGACTGCAATGAAGCTGATGAAGAAGGTTGCAATACAAGGCAACGCTGCACACTCGCTCGAAGCCACCTCGAGCCCAATGCAATCATAAATAGATAACTAAGTAGGGACCTACCTACCTACCTAAATAGTTAAGAGCCTTCCTGTCTGTCTTATTTTCCTACGTTTTGTAGGTACAACGCTGAGTCGACGAACGACGAGACATGCACCTCTATCTAAATTCTGTGCAACGGCACTGCCATTAGAGCCGTGAAGGCATCATGACGAGCCCTCCGAAGCACAGAGTCATCTCACTTTCAGTTTATAAAGGACAGTGAAACATCTCATCAATATACAAATCAGAAACCCGACTGTGGTAATTTCAAAGTTGTAATTTGCGGTATGAATCCGCCATCTTGAATTATGAATACATAAATAATTTCAAAAAAATATAACCCTCCTGAGGCAGTCGGGCTCGGGTAAACATTAAATTAACCAGAAACTTTTTTTTACGCTGCCATCTTACGAAAAGTAGCTGAATTATCATAAAATCGACTCTATATAACGCCATCTTTCGGAAAGTAGCTGAACGAACAGCAAACACGAATGCGACATACACAGCAACCGAGTACAGCCAGCAGCAGCGACAGCGACTTTTATCTGAATTTTTATCTGGGGTACGTTCATAGCTGCTTTTCGCATAATTCTTTCGTAGCTCTTTTATACGCTTGCGTCGATGAACGTGCACTTTACGAAAAAATATAAAAGAACGAAAGAATGAAAAAAGATGCGTCATTTGACAGCTATTAAACGTCAATTTGCTGCTAGAACACACGTTTTTCTCAACGTTTTCCTTGTTTTTAAGCTGTTTTCCATTAATTTTGCGATGTGAAGCACTTAGTATTGAATACCTGGAGGCCTGGAGCCCACCTCCACTCTACAAAGCAGAAAAATACCTTCATAACACAAGATTTTTGGTTTTAATTGTACTGCTCCAGCTGGCGGATAAACACCGAGGGTTAGTGCGGAATGTGAAATAGCTGGAGACTCCAGGAGCCTGGATAATCAGCACGAGATGTACAAATGGCTTACTAACAAAAGTTCTCAACGATCCTGATGCGCAATTCAGAGAAAACTTGAACCCTGACCGAGAGCCCAGCTAGACTACAGAGTTGCAGAAATGCTTCTTTTCCCGTTGAATGGGACGGCAAATGTTTCCTGTCGAACCCAGTGAACCCTAGTGAAAGATGTGCAGTGCAGCAGGAGAACTCTTCCTTGCTATCAAAATCCGTAGATTGTGATGTGTATTTTCTAATATGTATAGTGATTGAAGAAGCGCTTTTCATATGTATAGTAGTAATACATGCCAGTAAAATATTTTATTCGAAAAAACAATGTGCAGTGTTATTCTGTATAATATGCATGCATTCATGTAATGCGGGATACCAAGTGGACGAACAACATGATGGATGAGCCTTTGGTGTATGAGATTTCCACCGCCTACTAGGCAACTATGTAGTAGACCTCTGATATGGTTGTATAGTCAGTCAGCAAGCGGGATGGATGGCTTATCATAATATCATACACTCAAAAAGAAGAATCTTTCTCTTCGGTCTGCTAAACAAGTTCTGTAAGCACTTACAGAGAAATTATTTTTTAAATATTATCTTCCTGTGTTCCTTTGGGAAATCCATCCAGAGAAATCAAGACCCTGAGCCGCTGACCATGGGTGCAGTTAGCATTAGCTAATAGGAACATCTGGATCTTGAGCCGCTCACCTGCATCGTTACCGTTGATCCATTGTAGAGTTAAGTTGTTGTGTTTATATACCTTTATGCCATGTCTTGCACTTGTCTACCATGTAGCTAATATAATTTAGTATGAATTAAATCTAGTACTCAAATATGTAGATTTCAATTTTATTTGCACTGTTTCCCTGTAACTTAAGCCTAATTTTATAGATCTTGTCTCAGTGGTAGTGGCCGCGCAGTTCAAATCTTTGCTCGTAAAGATGCGATAAGTAGTTGGTGCCGTTTCACCACTGACTCAAGTAGGTACTATAAATTGACCCGCAGAATAATCTTAGATAAGAAATTTAAGAATACGAGGTGTTAGGGACGGTGTAACGAAAATTTTGCAGGTGTGCTCAGACCATGAAACTGAATAACTTTTACTATGGAGCCAATGGTGGGAAACAAAAGCTGATTGTGAGTTTTGTATGGGAGCCCGGAACATTTTTTTCGTTTCCACCATTGGCTCCATAGAAAAGTTGTTCAGTTTGATGGTCTGATCATGCCTGCAAAGTTTTCGGTACAGCGTTCCTCTCTCTCTCTTCGTGTGGGACACCGAGTCGTTCAACAACCCGATGATCCCTGGGGTCAGAGTTTTTCAACCGCTTACTGCAAGTAACTGGTCTCTGACATGGTTGTGTAACGACCGCTATCATAGACAGCAACCGAGACCGACGGCTCAACGTGCCCATCCGAAGCACGGAACCATCTTACTTCCAGACAATCAGGTGGTTCAGTCTGCAATGTCCTAACCAGACTGGGAACAAATTCACAAAGTGATATATATCAACTTTGTGAGTGACCCCACCGGGAATTGAACCCGGAACCTTTGCGTGGCAGGCAGTCATACTAACCACTGCGCCACATCGGCTGTCACCCCGTCCATCCGTCCCTAACACCCTTTATGCAGGGATTAAGGAAGAAAATAAATTGAACCTTAAATACAAAAACATATTTTTTTATTGCTGATAATAATAATACATTTATTTGCATAATGTAACATTTATCATACAAATATAACTGCGTTCTGATATGGTCACCGCCCCGTGGGACATACATCGCACCGCACGGTCTTGCCTCGCACGCACATGACCATATCTAGACGCAGCTACTACATAAAAAAGACTGATTAAACAAATTGGCTGCGTCTACACGACGAGTAGTCTCGCGTCCTGCCTGCTCGCGACATGGCGGTGTTGTAACAGATGCACGTAACGTGGAATGGACATCAGCCGAAGACTCTGTAACACAAAGTTTGTAGCATCACTTTAGAGGAATGCGTACAGCGCGTACCGATTTCAAACCAAGCAAAGACTACCAAAATGTATAAGCTTCCTTTCGCACAAATCGTTTACGATGTGGTGGTGACTAGAGGGCGGCAAAAAGCTTTCTCAACCTCTAGAACCTTACGGATTTTGTTATTTATTCGCCTCTCTATTTGTATGAGACACCCGAGTCGTCTAACGTCCTGATGAACCCCGGTGTCAAAGTTGTACAACCGCTTACTACAAGTAGCAGGCTTTTGACATGGATCTGTAACAACTGCCATCTAAGTTATCATAGACAGCAACTGGAACCGATGGCTTGAGGTGCCTTCCGAAGCACGGAATCATCTTTTTTACGGACAATTAGGAGGCCTGCTATGTCTTAACCAGATTGGGATCAAATTCACAGTGATAAATGCCTACTTTACTTCGCTCGTGTTACGTCAGTTCAGAATACTATTCCCCGATTTTTACAAGTCGAAATCTTAAAAGGCAACTAACGGTAAATCCTGAGAATATTCAGTAGTATTTCGTATAAATGCGCTAAGCGCGTGGTGGCATAGCACATAAATGACCCATAGTACGGCTCCTTAGCTGGAAGTATGGTCCCATCTGGCAGAAATCATGAAACTTGGCATGTGTGTAGCTTACATGTGTAAGCTTCAGGAAAAGAAGGGAAGCAAGTTGGACCCCCCCTGCTTCCCCCCTTTACCCCCCCTTTTATGTCCCAAATTTCAGTTATCTTTATTTTTCTCGGAAACGATTAAAGATAGGGGAAATTTGTCAAGGTAAGAAATATTCCTTATAAAATTTTCTACATAATTGTTCTTGGGTTGATGTTGATAGGACTTATACTTTTCGAGTTATGCTTCTGGGAAACCCATCATTTTTTTGAAGGTGACTTCCAGCTCTGAATTAGCCATAACTACCATGTGATAGAATATTCTTTCAAACTTGCTATTGGCTTTTGTTAGTTAGGTAGTCTTCAAAGGAAACCCGCAGAGACAACACTTCAATCACGCCTGTGGGGATGGGGGGGCAAAGTTTATTTTTTCAGAGCTGAACTTGAGGACTTCTGACTCCTTAAGTAAATGTGACACGAGAAATTGAGTATCATTTTCGAATATATCAAAGACAGATATTCATTTCTGGTACGCTCTTTGGTACATTTCATACAAAAATATAAAATATTAAGTGAAATAAGAAAAAATATGTTTGTTCTCATTCAAACGCTGTTTTCTTCATGACCTTGAGACATATTTACTAGATAATAACACATACTCAAAGACATACTCACCCGAATTATAAAGCCATATTTTATTTTCGAAAATATTAGAAAATACCTAGCCTACAGAAGCCTAAATATTTTTACAAAGTTATGTTTGTAGCTGGAAAAATTTCAAATTCATAGATTTTGTATGCAAAATAAGATTACCAACAGCAAACGTGTATTTCTCAATTGTCGCTAAACCATTCCAGATAGGGAAATGCCCTCATAGGAAATGTTGTTTATACTAAAGAGTTGTTTAGGCTGATATATAGAAACTGAAGATCTGGAGTACTTGATGTGGAACATCAACAGCCCAGCTAAACTATTCGAGATACTGTAATGTCTTCTTAAACATCAAGTACTCCAGATCCTCAATTTCTTTATTCCAACAAAAACTACCCTTCAGTATAAAGAACATTCCCATGAGGGAATTTCTCTATCTGGAATGGTTTAGTGACAATTGAGAAATATAAGTTTGCGGTTGGTAATCTTATTTTTGCATACAAAATCTATGAACTTGAAATTTTTCCAGCTACAAACATAACTTTGTAAAAATATTTAGGCTTGTATAGGCTAGGTATTTTCTAATATTTTCAAAAATAAAATATGGTTTTATAATAAGGGTGAGTATGTCTTCGAGTATCTGTTATTATCTAATGAATATGTCTCAAGGTCATGAAGAAAACAGAGTTTGAATGAGAACGAAACATATTTTTTTCCAATTTCACTTATTATATTTATATTTTTGTATGAAGTGTACCAAAAAGCGTCCCAGAAATGAATACTCCGTCCTTGGTTTATTCGAAAATGACACTCAATTTCTCGTGTCACATTTACTTAAAGAGTCAGAAGTCCTCAAGTTCAGCTCGGAAAAAATAAACTTTGCCTCCCTCCCCCCACCCCCACAGGCGTGATTGAAGGGTTGTCTCTGCGGATTTCCTTTGACGACTACCTAACTAACAACAGCCAATATCAAGTTTGAAAAAATATTCTATCACATGGTAGTTATGGCTAATTCAGAGCTGGAAGTCACCTTCAAAAAATTGATGGGTTTCCCAGAAGCATAACTCGAAAAGTATAAGTCCTATCAACATCAACCCAAGAACAATTATGTAGACAATTTTATAAGGAATATTTCTTACCTTGACCAATTTCTCCTATCTTTAATCGTTTCCGAGAAAAATAAAGATAACTGAAATTTGGGACATAAAAGGGGGGGTAAAGGGGGGAAGCAGGGGGTGTCCAACTTGCTTCCCTTCTTTTCCTGAAGCTTACACATGTAAGCTACACACATGCCAAGTTTCATGATTTCTGCCAGATGGGACCATACCTCCATACAAACTGCCAAATAAGAACTCGGACTACCACACTTTTTCCCTATGAAGTGTGCGACGACGTACGTACACAGTCGATACAGGCGGCAGTGGGTGTATGTGTGGGTAAATCTAAGTAAAAGCAACCTTCTGATTTGGAGTCCAGCCTCTAACTCTGCAACAACCATCAGCTCTGTCTGATACGATATGCCCACAAATATGGCATACCCGATACCTATTTGACAGACACATTTGACAGACATATCCTTTACGGTATACGCAACATCTTTCTACGACAAAAATAATATCTTTTTACAACTAACCACGCGCCTGTTACAACTGACAACCGAACTGTTACATCTTATCTCGCAGATGTTAAAATTTACCCCGTGGTTGTTACATCATACAAATTGTAGCAGTAGCGGAGATAGTTTTAACAATCGCGGATATAGTTGTAACGGCAGCGCAGTTGTACAAGCTGTGGGTTAAGTAGTAGAGGTGCAAAGCAAAATATTGCCTCCCATTTGATTGAACACGGACATTCATGCAATATGCTTTTCGCACAACCGTGCGCGGATTTGTAAAGAGAGTAAGCGTTACAATCTTGTGCAGGTTCAAATAACAGATAAAAGGAAAGATGTATGCAGGCGTGACTTACCTAAGAAAGAACTCTACGATGCTGTCTTCTCCGCACAAGGATATAATAACTAAAAACGCAGCTAAGGTCCATAGTTGATGTTCCTATTTCTATCGTGTGGGACACGGACACCAGTCGACGAACGACCCGATGAACCCTTGTATGGTTCTTCGGTGATGAGGGACAAAATGAGTAAAAGTTATGTTTTACCTCAAACGCCAGCCGTGCTTCCGGGCGGCGCGCGGCGGGCGGGGCGTGCAGTGGCCGCACGTACGCTCTTCTACTTTTAAAGTCTTCGCATCTACTTTAGAAGCTTCCACTAGCCGCGATGCGCGCTGAAATTAACAAAATTAAATTATTATTAGAAAGCAAAATCATAAATAATGACGTGTTGTTTTGCGGTGGAGTGTATTTTTTTATTATGAAAAATATATACTGCTATCCTCGCCCATCTAACTGAAAGGTGCGGTGTGTAAGGTGAAGTGAAGCTAATATCTTCCATAAAGTAAATGCCTATGACCAGCAGTGGACTGTTGTGTTGTGGCTGCTTATCCTTTCCCTGTCGCGTGCCACACCGTGTCGACAACGACCCTGATTTCTCATGATGCATTACCACTTGAAATTGAAACACATTGGAAACAGCATTCTTTTACTAAGTAATTATTCCAAGTATTAATTGAGTACTGATAAGCGCAATGGTAATACATCTGGGTGCTAGAATTCCCAACATATGATCATACATTGTTTCGATTTTGTTGTGATAATAGACTGTCTGTTTTAATTCAATCTGCTCATAGAAGAAATTCTGAATCGAGTACTCACAGAAAATCAACTAGCATCACCGGGTATGGATGGGGTACGGTGTGACTTGACTTAAACCCGTTTCATCATGATATTCACTATTCATGCTTCATAGTTGTCTACGAAGTAGAAGCCTGTAATTTGAGAAGAAAAATCTTATTAAAGCTTTATTTTTAGTTAAAAATATCAACGAATATGAAATCTTCAAAAAATGTGTGCCGGCTTAGAATAGCATCACCCCATTTCTATCCATGGGTGTGGTAGCGACTGCGGACGCCTGAGGGATCGATACAGAAAATGAGCAGCAGCAATATTTAAAACACCTTGCACCCATAGCTATACCCATTAATACCCATTGAGGGAGGCTCGTGTCCAGCAGTGGATTGATGTGACTGTAGCAGTAGTAGTAGTAGTATTATTAGAAAATCGTGACTTTTTACACGCTATTATGAGTATCAAACACAAAAGTGAAACAGTTACTGGTATACTGGTGCTTCCAAAACGTAATGCCCTAAGCAATTGCTTAGTTTGCTTGGGTCAATCCGCGACTGAAGGCGACAAACGGATAAATCCTAAGAATATTCAGCAGTAATCTCTGTAAATGTGTTACACGCGTAGTGGCATAGCAAATAAATATCTCCCAAAAGATAGACGTGTCCAACTGGGAAAAGGCTCGTGCATGAGGTACCTATGCCTTAAGGAATTTGGGGTTATTGGACAGACGTGGTCCGCCGTGGTCACTCCTGGCTGGCCTTTGATGTCACCCTTCAGGTCAGGAATCTGCAAGAGAAAAGAAAAAAATGTATTGCTGCAAAGTCATCTATTGGTCATGGGCTCCCTCCACATATTAAAATATCTAATTTGTCTTTAACTGACTTTTACGGCTCAATGTCAGTCAGTTAACAGACATTCCGAAAGTTTTCATTCAACGACATTTACTATTACATTCGATGTGGTCTAGTGCTTTGTACTACAACTCATTTTCCAGCGGGGAAAAGGCATATTCATGCATATAAAACTTCCTCTTGAAGAACTCATCATCATCTTCCTGCCCTCATCCCAATTACTTGGGGTCGGCGCAACACATTTTGTTGAACACAAATTCGTGTTCCAAAGGATTTGGTTTAATTTTACGACCGGCCGCCTACCAGACGTCAACCATCTTCTTGAAGAACTGTTACTATAAAATCTGTTGCATGGTTCAGGAGGAGTTATAGCGATTTGCGCTATTCTATTAATTTTTCTTCAAATCTGTAAAAAATTTATTTTCTTGACATATTTATAATGTACACTATTGACAAAATGTCAACGTCCCAACTTTGACGGCTATCTCATAGAGCCGCGTAGTTCTCTACTAAAAGTTATTGTACTATAGTCAACTACCCTTTCCAATTTCTGACCTCCAGGTACTTGATTCTAAATTTATCTCGCGCTGGCACTCTTTCACTCCTCCTGAAACGAGACCTCCAGCCCTCCGAAGCCACAGGACTGCCCTCGTCGCCTGGACAAACCACTACATCATCAGGGCGACCAACCTCCACCATCAACACTGGCAACTTGCTGGAAGACTGGCCACTGACAAACCTCAAGGTCTTTGAAATTCGAAATCAGAAAGAAGACTAGAACATTCTCGAACGCCTGGCAAGCATATATAAGGCGTGTCAAGCTGCCAAAAGATCAGTCTCTACCAGTCTTTACTCTACTTCCAATTATCTAAGAAATAATAAAAGAAGTAAAAAGTCTAAAGTGAAGTAACAAGGAAAAGTGAAGTAAGTTCTGAAGCCTCAAGAACTCTGAAGCTTCAAGTCCAGAAGCCAAGAAGATTTGCCGTCCGTAAGCGTCCACGACGAGCTGCCAAGGCGCCGTCAAGCCTGAAGAACCCAAGTTCCTGCCGGAGGGTCATCCTACGCTGCGTGGGTCCGCGCGTCTTGTGGTTTCTCTCGTACCAGGAGGTTATTTGTATACGTGGCTAATAAAAGTAGTATTCCTTTACTAACTATCTTTTCCTGCCGCGGCCCCTCACTACGCACGAGGGCACCAGGCTTGTTAGGGCGCCTACACACAGGACACTCTACCTACACCTACTCACTCACGCCCTACGGGGTCACAGGCACTCGTGTTAGCGAGATCACTCTACCCTACCTAGCTACTTAGTTACACCTGCGGTTCCCTCGGTTCCCTGAGTGCCGGTGCCTCTAGGAACCTGGGTAACACGACAGTGTTAGCAAATTCCACAACAGACAGGCAAAAAGCGACTTAATTTATGCTATGTATTGGAGCTTATGCATATTTTACAATCCATACCACAATTGTGTCATAGAGTCACTGATAGCGGTCCGCTGCTTTGTGGTGGTGCACTGCAGAGTCCAGTCTGAGCCCAGCTTGTTTGGTGCAGATGAAAGAAGAGAAGGTTCTGTTACAACCTCATGTCTACATCTACCTTTATCTATGCTCTTGTCAATTCATTGTCTCATTACATTGTCTGTCTACTAAGAAAATGTAGTTTATTTTATTGGCGACGAGATAAAAAATTACGAAAATGAGTGATGAAACGCTCATCAAGCTATTAGAAGCCCAACAGGCGCATCACGAACAGATGCAACAACTGATGCAACTGTTTTTTCTGAGGCTAGACGCACCGGCCACAAACGCCACAAACAGTGTGACGAGCACTGAAGCACCAGCCTCAACAAACAAAACAGTGGTTTTCAAAAACGTACACATAGAAAAATTTAACCCGGACACGTGTCGCGCCGAAGACTACATTGAGTTCTTCGAAGAAAAATGCCGAATACACGATATCCAAGACGACAACACAAAAAAGGACCTACTTATTACCAATCTTACGCCAGAGATTTTTCACGAGGTGAAGACGGCACTGACACCTAACTTCAAAACCACATCATACGAAAACGTCCGTGAAAAGCTCTTAGACCTCTACAGGGTAAAAAGAACACGCTACCGCGCCCTCACAGACTTTTGGGGCTGTGTTCGAGAACACGACGAGACAATGGAACACTATGCTAACAGACTCAAAAAAATTAGCAGAGACTGTGGGTATGACAATACGTTATTAGAGAGACAACTGCGAGATAGATTCGCCACAGGCCTAAACCACCCTGACCTCGAAACCGATTTAAAACAAATGTGGCCTGACTTACGAGATACCCATGAGGGTAAAACGTCAGAAGTCACGTTTGCCCAAATCTTCGCAGTAGCACAATCGAGAGAACAAGCCGAACATGACACAGCAGGACCGAGCATTAACAAAATAAAACGTAAACTGCCCCCACGTACAACCACGAACGAGAGACAGCACGGATCACCCCGGAAGTTACGCGCTGATAAGTGCTTGCGTTGCGGTCAGAATCGACACGAACTAGCCAAATGCCCGGCCAAGTATCATACATGTGCTGAATGCGGAACAGATGGGCATTTCGAATCCTGCTGTATAAAATCAGGGAGAGCATACATCGCTCCTGCTAAAACTAGACGCGAAAGCCCTAAACGTAGAGTAAAAAAACTTACCAAGCAGCGACATCAATCTTCTAAAGACACGGATGATTCTACCGACACTAGTTACAACTCCGACGACGACGACGAACTACCAGTTTACAACCTTCCGAGTACAAAAGACTGCAAGAAAATCGACTGCACAATCGAGGGCATCCATTGTACGATGGACTGGGACCCAGGCTCACCCTATTCGATAATCAACACAAAGCTGTGGAAGCGCATCGGCTCTCCACCCTTGACAAAAGCCCCTAAACTGAAAGCTTATGGTAACACCAGACTGAAAACAAAAGGATCGCTCACGTTACAGTACAACTAGAACAACAACAAAAAATCTTACCAGTCGTTGTCATGAACCACGCCGACCCTATGCTCTTTGGATTGAGATGGAGTGAAATGTTTGACATGGATTTCCCGAGCCCTGTGTACTCAATCAAACACAAATCGCCGACAACACTTAAACAAGTACTAGACAACTATCAACATCTTTTCGACAACAAATTAGGTAAAGTAAAGAACTACTATGTCAACATACATGTCAAACCCGGGGCGGAACCAGTACACTTGCCAGCCCGACCGATTAAGTTTAGCATGAGGAAGAACATTGAAGCCGAACTAGAACGCTTAGTTAAAGAAGGAATTGTACAAGAAGTCGACCCAAACGTAACACCATTAGAATGGGCAACGCCCACTGTAAACATTGTCAAACCGACAGGACAAGTCAGAATCTGTGGAGACTACAGCGCCACACTTAACCCAGTATTAGTCAAACATCTGCACCCAGTCCCAATATTCGACCAGTTACGACAAACATTAGCAAAAGGCAAGATATTTTCAAAGATCGACCTTAAAGACGCATACCTGCAGTTTGAAATCGCGCCAGAATCCAAGAAATATTTGACACTATCAACACATAAGGGCTATTTCCAATACAACAGAATGCCGTTTGGGATCGCGACTGCCCCGTCGATTTTTCAACACTACTTGGACAAATTACTCGAAAACATACCTAACGTGGCAGTCTACTTCGATGACATCGCCGTAACAGGGGTCAGCCTACAAGATCACCTGAAGACACTATCAGCCGTGTTTGAGCGCTTACAAAATGCAGGTCTAAAAGTCAACTTGAAGAAATGCTCCTTTCTCCAAAAGGAAATAGAATATTTGGGCCATACAATAGACAGTAACGGAATCCGTCCGACAAAATCCAAAATAGAAGCAATCACCAAAGCATCGCCACCTACTAACTCAAAGGAACTGAGATCCTTCCTAGGGTTAGTCAATTACTATGAGCGTTTTATTCCACACCTGCACGGTCTTTGCGCAGATCTTCATGACCTTACCAGCGGTAGACACAAATGGCGTTGGACAGATCATGAAGATAAAATTTTTGAAGCTACAAAACTTTGCATCGCCGGCTCAAAATCCTTAATTGCGTTTGATGAGAATAGACATCTATACCTTGCTTGTGATGCATCAGAAAAAGGTTTGGGCGCAGTCTTATACCACAAAAATGGAAATTCTGAAGAGCCGATAGCCTTTGCCTCCAGAAAATTAAGAACTGCTGAAGTTAACTACTCAGTAATAGATCGAGAGGCCCTAGCTATTTTGTTCGGAATTAAAAAATTCGATCAATACCTACGGGGAACAAAATTTACTCTAGTCACTGATCACAAACCTTTGATCCACCTCCTTGGCCCTCGACGTAACCTTCCCAAACTCGTAAATAACCGCTTAGTTCGGTGGGCTCTACTTATCGGAAGTTACAGCTACGAAATATGTTACCAGAAAGGTAAAATAACATCCTAGCCGATTGCCTGTCGAGATTACCCAATCATGACACACGCCCTTCTACAGCAGAAAGCGCTGTATGCAAAATTACGTCACAATTACAAGGAACCAAGATCGCAGACCTGCACCTGTCAGAGGAATTGATTAAGACGCAAACATCAAGAGACCCGATTCTTACCAAAGTCATGAACTACTTGAAAACTGGTTGGAGGGACTTGCAATTTGATCAAGAGATGAAACCATTCTTCAGGAAGCGTGACGAGCTGTCAGTAGAGAACGGCATCTTAATGTGGCAAGGCAGAATGGTCGTCCCTCAGGCCTCTCAGCGTTCTGTCCTCACCTACCTCCACCGTGGCCACCCAGGCATATCTGCTATGAGGGCTATCGCCAGATATTACGTATGGTGGCCATCTTTAGAAGACCACATCGACGCATTTGTTAAGAGGTGCATCAGGTGCCAGGAAAATCGCCCCTGCATCCAGGAGCTCCCTGTCTTTAGTTGGTCCATTCCAGAGCAAGTCTGGGAAAGAATACATATTGACTTTGCAGGACCTTTTGAAGGCTGTTACTGGCTGGTCTTATGTGATGCACTGTCTAAGTGGATTGAGATCCGACCAATGAGAAACATAACGACCAGAAGCCTCTGCGCTGTCCTAGACGAAATATTTTGCACCTTTGGCCTACCGCGCATGATTGTATCAGATAATGGCCCACAATTCACCTCTTACGACTTTAAAGAATACTGCAAAGATCAAGGCATCCTCCACATTCGCTCTTCTCCATATCACCCCCGGACAAACGGGTTGGCTGAACGACTAGTCAGAACTTTCAAAGCCAGAATAAGAATAAGAATAAGAATAAGAATAGTTTATTTCACCTATAATACACATACAGGATACATTATATAGGTACAATGGTTAAAATGATAAACATTGTTGTAACTCTTTCTCCCAAACTAGGTTAAATACCTGTATCTTGGGAGACAGGGTTGCTCACATTCAACAATACAACCAAAAATAAATGTCGTAAGAGCAGTCTTTAGATGTTACAAAGGTGAATAAAAGTAGCATTGAAATAAAGTACAAAAATAAGAAAAAGATAAAGAAAAATAATGTGATGTGTGTGTGTGTGTGTGTGTGTGCGTGTGTGTGTGTGTGTGTGTGTGTGTGTGTGTGTGTGTGTGTGTGTGTGTGTGTGTGTGTGTGTGTAAAAATTGTGTAAGACATCATCCAGAAAGTATTCGATACCTATATGGTCGAAGTCACTAAGCCAGTGGAATAATTTTGATCTACATTCCGAGGTTGTAGTGTTACTTAAATTACAAAAAAGATCCAACACATTAAATAGTTTTTTGCCCATACAGATAAATTGCCTTCCCATAAACACTGTACGATGTTCTTCAATTTGTAAAGGAAGGGAAGCTCCTGAGATCCTCTTCGTGGCAAGCACTGCTCGCTGCACAAAGAGCTGTCTCACGGTTAGAACTTTGCTTCGGCATAAAGGTCTACTGTAGGGAAGCGATAAGGTTTTGAAAGCATAACCTTCAAGACAGCCCTTTGAGCCCTTTCTAGCTTGATAAAGGAGGTTTTACATGCTCCGCCCCATACAGGAATACAATATATAAGAACTGATTGACAGAGAGACTTGTAGATAGTTATTAGAGTTTCTTCATCAACGCAACCACGTAGTTTCTTAAACACGAAAATGAGCTTTCGAACTCGAGCGGAAAGGCTGTCTATTTGCTTATACCAATTGAGATTGCAATCAATTTGTACACCCAGATATTTGACAGACTGAGATCTAGTTAGTGTTAGGCAAGAACAAGTAGTCTTGGATATATCATTACAAGTGTGGGCTTTGATCGAGAAGTTATCATGGGGCTGAGTTGTACTTATAATGGAAAAGGTAAGGTATGTGGATTTTTCTACATTTAAAGTAAGCAAATTTTTCTTAAGCCATGACATCACAATCTGCAGAGCCAATTCGGAGTTTGATTTTACTTCCTCCCAAGTTTTTCCGTGAACGAGAAGCGCAGTATCATCTGCATAACAATAAATTTTGCAGTTTGGTATGTTCAGTCTACACAAGTCGTTGATATAAATCTTGAAGAGGGTAGGGCCTAGTATACTGCCCTGCGGAACGCCGAACGATATATTTTCTTCCCGACTTACGTGTGAGCCTATTTTAACAACTTGCGTACGGTCAGTTAGATAGCTCCTGAACATATCCAATGCCACACCTCTGACTCCAACTCTGTCGAGCTTATCCAATAGGATCGGTATAGACACAGTGTCAAAAGCTTTAGATAAGTCGAGTAAAATAGCAAGGCAGCGCTGAGATTTATCCAACTTGAGCACTACCTCGTTTGTGAGTTCGCGTACCGCATCCTCTGTGGAAATCCCAGCTCGAAAGCCGAATTGGTTACTAGAAATTATATCATAGGTGTTTATAAAACTGTTTAAGCTATTGTTCATGACTTTTTCTAATATTTTGGAAGTAACCGGTAAAATAGAAATGGGTCTATAACTATTGACACTGTGTCTGTCACCACTCTTATAAATTGGACAAACAGAAGCCTTTTTCATTTGCGAGGGAAAAATACCATTAGCGATGCAGTCATTAATGATGTGAGTCAGATACGGAACAACAGTCTCTCGGGATGACTTTAAAATTTGAGCAGCAATACCATCCGCCCCACCGCACAGTTATTTCTTAATGACATTAGGATCCGATCAATATCAGATTCTTCAACAGGAAGCATTACTAAAGAATTACAAACTGTGAAGTTTGAAGACAGCAGTGGGTTTTCGGGAAGGACTGTTTTATCAGCTAGAAGTCTATCTGCTAGGTTTTTGCCAACACTAGCGAAATACTTATTTACCGAGTCAACAGCGGAAGTAGGGTTAATATTAATTTTTAATAATTCTTCTGATTTAGATATTTTTTGCGGTATATCTGCAGTTCTGCGGATTACTTTCCAAGTTTGTTTAGAATTACCTTTTGCCTCCAGAAATTGATTTTTATCATACTGTAATTTGACTTTACGAAGTAAGTTGGTACAAAAGTTGCGATATCTACGGTACGTAATTAAAAGGATCTGGTTATCCGGATCCTTCTTTAGCCTCTGGTGCATTCGGTCTCTATTTCGTATACACCTCAGAAGCCCTGGAGTTATCCACGGCTTTATAATCTTGTTTCTTCTTGAAATAGTTATTAGAACTGAGTGTTGCCTGGTTATTGTCGTTATTTTATTTATAAATAAGTTATAAGCCATGTTAGGGTCCTTGCAACGTAAGATTTCAGAAAAATCCGTATTTTTTAATTCATTTTCTATTGCAGGGTAATCTATTTTTGTTATCTGCTTGTCAACATGTTTACTCAAACTATTACCCAGACTAATGCATAATATAATTGCACAATGATCAGTCAAGGCGGGTTCAAGGACAAAGGTGTATCCCATGTTATTAGACCTAAGTAGGGCATGATCAATGCATCTGTGAAAGCGTGTTGGGAAGAAATGAGTTGGCAATAGACCGTGAGTAGCCGCAAGATTAAGATATTCATCAGAGTGTGGTTCATCAGCATCCGGAATAATGTTTATATTAATATCACCAATCACGACAACATTTTTAAAACTTTTAACTGATATCAACACATTATTGAGGCTATTGTTAAAGTTATTAAAATCTTTGTTTGTATTGTAACTTGGAGATCTATAAATTGCTACAATTGCCAATTCATTGTCCACACTACAGGTCAAACAATTTCCGCCTTCAAAATTGGGTTCAGATACTACACAGCTTATATTACTTTTGACATACAAGGTAACCCCATCATTTTGATTACAGTTGAGTTTGGTATAATAACATTTGTAATCTGTTAAGGTTGGCATATAAACTGTTTTACTAATCCAACATTCCGATAAGGCAATAAAGTCAAAGTCAGATCCAATAGAGGCCAACAAGGCACACAGTTTATTAAAATTCTTATTGATACTTCGAATATTAGCATGTATTATTTTTGTGACACCGTTTGGAATTGGAATCCGTTGTAAGCAATTATAGGGTGAACATTTTTCAGACACAGAAGGGGTAATGGAGTCCAATTCATTGAAATTATCTAGGGCAGTCATTGCAAAGTTTTAGATATTACAGAAAAAGGGCTGTTGTTTAGGACCGATCCTAGCATGTTACTTGCTAATTTTTTTTCTTTTAGGTGGATATCGCAGCAAAGCTTGTAAAGCAAAGATTTGATGTACAAAATATTATTTTAGAGGCGCATAATAAAAGTAGTCCTTGCGAATTGTGTGAAATTTTGTATGTGTATAGTGTTGTTTTATGAGTATGTGTGGAGTTAGTACATAAGCATATTAATATTCTACTATGAAAATTGTTTAATATTAACATCATCTTTTTTGCGTAGATAGACGAACCAAGAAACAAAAGAAAATGAGCCACCAGCAAAGTCAAAATAGTCATTTCTCATCTCCATTTGACAGAAGAGAAGAAAGAGTACATTCGCTGGTCACTCTTACAATTTTGCCACCGCTCTCCTTCCTAAGAAGTATTTTTCCTTGAGACGACCAGCAGTACTTATAGTTGTTTTTCTTAGCAAAGTCCCGTGCCATGAAAAAGAGCTTTTTTGTCGCAGCAGGTAGGAATTCAGAAACAAATATAGGTTGTTTTCGCCCAGGCAATCCCAAAGTCGCCGAATTCAGTTTGCTTTCAGCAGGTTTTTCACTGTTGAATTTCTTTACTGCTTCCAATAGTTGATTTTTAGTTTCTACCATAGAAAATTCAACAACAATAGCTCCAGGCTTGTCCGGCTTGCTTTGCAAACGATAAAGGTCACGCACGGAGGTTGGCGGAATTTGTACTGGAAGCGACTTGGCAAGGTCATGAACAACTTTATTCAGTCCACTGTGATTTTCATTCTGAAGTATAGGGACGTTCCTGATTTCAATGGATGACGGTCTCGATAGAGTTTCCAAATCAGAAATTTTACTACTGAGCTGTATTAAGCTGTTCATATACATATCTCGCTCATTCTTCACCTCGATCAGTTTCTTTTTCATATCTTCATATTGTTGAGAAATGAAGTTTAAAGAGTGATCTATATTTGCGTTCTGGGCTTTGAGATCCGAGATTTCTCTGATTAATTTGCCCAATTGCAGATCCTGGTCAGCCTTCCATGTCTTTAGCAGTTCCTTAATTTCCTCTTTGTCTGTAGGACTGTCGATGGAGGACGTGTCAAGGCATTTGACGCCTCTGTTGAAGTTAATGTTTGAGTTACCAGAGTCCGCCGCAGGAGGCTCAGTTCCCCTAGGAGTAGCAGGAATCTCTTCTGGACCTTGTGAAGGCCGCGGTGTTGGTGGTGGAGAGCGCTGCGTCTTGATCATTTTACTTAAAAGCAATCGCAATATATCAGCACCGAGCGCGTGGTAAACAGGCAGTGTATGAATATGCGCGTGACCTTGCGTTGGTCCGTACCGTAGCACTTGTAGCACTTATTGCAGCGTAGCGTAGCGGGTAGCGGTAGGCGGGCGTGATCTCGCGTAGCGGAGTGCTACGCGACAGCGCAAGCAAGCGGGCGACTAATTCGATGCGTGACTCACGTTTGTCCGTGGCGCAGTGGTAGTTGCTGCTTACTTGAGCGCGCAACAAAGTGGGACCGAGTTCAAATCCACAGTGCGTCCAATCAAAACAACACTCCAAAAGCGCAGGTTGTGGAACAGCAGGCTATCCTTTTCGATGGGTGGAGCCTTTAGGTAAGATGACCGCAAGAGTAATAAGGAATTTAAAATTTAGTTCTACACCAATAGGAAACCTCGAACACAATTATTCACTCAAAATTTTGACAAGCGACTGCTCTCAACGAGTGATCGGAGCGAACTGGAAGAATGACACAACAAGTGGATGAGAAACACGGAAACACAAAAGCCAGACTCTATGAATTTTTATTCACTTATCGCAACACTCCTCACACTACTACAGGCAAAACTCCTGCGGAAATTATGTTTGGCCGCCGCTTAAATTGCCTGCTTTCGAACATCCGCCCTGATAAAAGGAGGAACCTGCAATATCAGCGGGTGAAAGAGAGCATCCAGACCGCTTTAAGTACACCAAACTACATGCCAGGCGACGACGTGTACATAAGAACGCGACAAGAGAAACAATGGCAACCAGCAACTGTTACTGCACGGAAACATAGATACTCTTATATCGTCACTACATCAAAGGGAGAGGAGAAGCGTCGTCATGTTGACCACATTCGACCACGCCTAGCGTCGGAACTGTCGACACCAGAATACAGAACGTCCACACCACTCAGATCGACACCCCTTGCCCCTACAGATCCAGCAGACTTGGGACGGACTTTGGAGTTCCCAGTAGTGACCAACCGGACACCGGTCAACTCGACTGCCACCACACCGCTTGCGGGTACACAGCTTGCGACCACACTGCCTGCAGCTACACCGCCTGCGACAACACCGCCTACGGCCTCATCGCCCGCGACCACACCGCCTGCGGCCACACCGCCTGCGGCTACACCTGGTCTGTCAGACGCCCCTCGTGCCGCAACACCGGCCGTGCACCAACCGCGGCGCAGCCAGCGACTGCTGAAGAAACCAAGGCGCCTCATTGAGGAGATTTAGGGGGGGGGGACGAATGTTACAACCTCATGTCTACATCTACCTTTATCTATGCTCTTGTCAATTCATTGTCTCATTACATTGTCTGTCTACTAAGAAAATGTAGTTTATTTTAGGTTCATGTTGGCAAATTCCATTTTGCCGAAAGTTGTCCGAGACAAAGTGGATTTCCTGAAATATTAAAAATTGATGTTAATTTTTCTCTAAGTCATACCAGCATACAATGATATGGGCTATATTCGTGGTGTAGTCTTTCATTTTCGGAAACATAGGAAACACATAGTTAATACCTATAAGTTGATCCCTTAAATCGGAAGGTGGGTTTATTGGTGATAGTACATGGGGAGATAAGATAAAGAGAGACGTAGTTATGAATTATGATTGCTGTGTGATGTTTGCTTAGAATAATAGCATCATCCCAATTCTACCCGTGGGTGTCAAAAAAAAGCTACTAAGGGATAGTCATCCAGGGAACGGCCAGCAGCGTTCCATGTAAATGCAACATCTTGAACTGTGCCCAACAATCTGCCTGCCAAGCGTGGTGAGTTAGTATGGCAATAGCATGTCAGCAGTGGACTGTTACGGTTACATAGTGGATATTTATCTTTTTTTTCCATTTAACATAGGCAAACGAACATGATTCACTGTCAGAAAGATTTTTGCATTCTTCAAAGTGAATGTTGAGCCATTACATCGGTCACTATTGCTGCCTATGATAATAACTACAGGTAATCCGGCAAATGCGTCTCCAAATGAGTCGGATGAATGCATTGATTTCAGATTGCAAAATGATCTCAAATCACAGATCGCAAATTTGACAGATGTGGTTAAGGCAGAAAGTGTCCGCTTGGAACAGCTAGAAGCCAGGGTGTCAACGCTCGAAAGTAAGCCAGATGACCAGCATGGGTGCAATATTAAGACGCTCGAGGATTCTATAACCCATCTCCAGGCTGAACTCTGTGATCGTGACCAGGCTCTGTTAATGAACGACGTTGAAATTAGTGGATGTCCAGAATCCAGCAATGAAAACTGCACTCACCTCGCGATCGCTATCGCAAAGAAGATCGGCGTGGAGCTCGAAGAAAGGATATTGTGAGCGCGGAGCGCGCAGGGCCGCCGCGAGCGCCGGCACAGGACGGCACAGCGCCCGCCCGCCCGCGACCGCTAGCCGTGCGCCTGGCGCGCCGCGCGCCCCGCGACAACCTGCTGCGCGCTGCACGCGTGCGCCGCGGCCTCGACTCCGCCGGCCTTCACCTACCTGAACCTGCGCGCCCGCTGTATATTAACGAGCGATTGACCAAGCATTATCGTCAGCTTTTCCAGAATGCACGAAAGTTGGCCGAAGAATCTAAATTTAAGTTTGTATGGACTCGGGATGGGAAGGTATTTGTGCGTCGAGAACAAGGGGCACCGCGGTATCGCTTGCGGTCTCAAGAGGACTTAATGAGGGTTTTTGGAAGGGATAACATTTGATCATTTTTGTTTATTTATCACTGTTTTTTATAATTATTCATATTATAAATTATTTTACTGCGGAACTCTTCAAAGTTATTTCTTGGCACACTTTTACTCACCTATATCTCACACACATCACACTAGCACACTTATTTATCCTAATGGCTAAATTTAGGATGAAAAGTTTGAAGTTAGGGCTACTGAATGCTAGGTCTTTGAATACGGGGAAAGATGAGTTGTATGTTGTATGTCACTGTATTAAAGTACAAGCCAGACATCCTTGCTTTAAACGAAACTTGGATGAATGTAGGTGAAGAGTCGCTAGCTCCTGAATTGCCAGGGTATAAGTTAATACTTCGATTACGACAAGGTAGGGGTGGTGGAGTTGGTTACTATGTGAGAAAAGAAATAAGCTTTCGGAGACGACAACATCCAGCGGCCGAGCTTGAACAGCTGTGGATAGAGGTACAGCTACCAGGAGCGACTCTTGCGCTTGGTACGGTCTATAGGACGGAGAATGTCGGAGTTCAAGATGCATTGGATGGACTTAGTGACTCTATATCTAGCATGGCTCGTTCCGACTACCTTTGTATCTTGGGAGACATGAATATTGACCTTAATAAAGTAGGCACATCGAAGGTAAGGGAGTTGGAATCTTTTTGTCAAGCTCATGGTCTAGAGCAGCTTGTAAAGGAACTGACTAGGGTAACTGACACTACTGAATCCACTATAGATATAGTTATGACGGATACTTCACCAAAAGTTCAAAATGTACAAGTAATACATAATAGATGTTTAAGTGATCATGCAATGATTTTGGTCGATTTTGATATAAAAAAACCCAAACCAATAAAGCTCGTAAAATACGTAAGAACTTTGCAAGACATAAACCTAGATGAATTTAATCAGGATTTAAACTCAATCCCATGGCAATCTATTCTTAATTTAAGCCACGTTGATGAAATGATAGAAACTTACAATTATTACAATTTAATGCTTTTTGATGTTCATGCACCGATGAGGAAACTTATTATTCGGGACAAACCTAAACCTTGGATCACGGACACAGTCAAATTTATGATGAGTTTAAGAGATGAAGCTTTAGTTAAAGCTCAAAGTTGTAAGTCAGATGCATCTAGGGAATATTACCGCAGTTTAAAAAATTTCGTTACCGCTACCAGATTAAGAGAAAAGACAGCTTATTTCAACCACTTCATAAATACTAATCTTAAAAACCCGAATCTCTTATGGAAAAATCTAAAATCTACAGCAGTATTTGATAATAGCACAAGTTCAGACCTAATTCCACAAAATTTGAATGACCCAAATAAAATTAACGAACACTTTTGAATTTACCTCCCTACACCGAAAGTGATTTAGAAAAGATGCCTGTAGATCAATCACCATTTTCTCGTTCTTTTAAGCTCAATTTAACTACAGAGTCAGAGGTACTTAAAATAATAAATGACATTAAAACTAAGGCTGCAGGACATGATAACTTGAGTATCGACATGGTGAAATTAACTTTGGACGCCACTCTGCCTATCATAACAGCAATCATAAACAGATCCATCGAAACAAACACTTTCCCATCTAGCTGGAAAAAATCTGTAGTAAGGCCTATCCCTAAAAAAACCGTTGTTAATGAGCTAAAAGATCTTCGTCTAATTTCAATTTTACCCGTATTATCTAAAGTAATAGAAAAGGTTGTTTTAAATCAAGTTGTAGCCTATCTAGAAAAATATAACATTATTCCCAAATTTCAATCCGGTTTTAGAAAGGGTCACGGTACTGAAACGGCACTTATACATGTTACGGACGAGATACTGGAGGCTTCAGATAGAGGGCAGAGTAGTATTTTGGTTCTGCTGGATTATTCACGAGCTTTTGATTGCCTGCACCCGGATCTGCTTTTGAGTAAGCTTGAGTTCTATGGATTCTCGATTGATGCCTGCCAATGGTTTAAAACGTACTTATTGAATCGGGAGCAGGCTGTGGTGATCGATCATCAAAGTGGCGAAAAGCGGTTTTCATCATTTAAAACAGTGTGTCGCGGTGTGCCGCAGGGTTCAATTTTAAGTCCTATGCTATTTTCAATTTTTACAGCTGACCTACCCAAATGCGTTAATTCGTGTAAATATCACCTATATGCTGACGACACACCATTATACCATTCCTTTGCAGGTGATGATGCAGAAGCAGCCATTACAAAAATAAATGATGATCTTAATAATGTTTTTACATGGTCCAAGAAAAATTCGCTAGTACTCAATCCACTAAAGTCGCAAGTTTTAATTTTAGGAACTAAACATCAAATTCAATTAGTCAAGGAATGCTCAAATAAAATTAAAATCAATAATGCTGAACTTCAAGTAGTTTCGTCTGCACGAAATCTTGGTTTGGTCTTAGATGGAGAGCTAAAGTTTGCCGAGCATGTGAATAATAAATTACGTTCTGCTTTCTTTAAACTTAAGACATTATATCAAATAAGGCCGTACATAAAAGAGGAACTTCGAGTGTTATTAATTGATTCGCTGGTTCTATCACAAATTAACTATTGCAGTTCTGTCTATGGTCCTCGTCTCAACTCTTCTATGGAAAGAGCGATCCAGAGATTACAAAATGCCTGTGTACGATTTTGTTTCAATGTCCCTAGAAGGGAATATATAACTCCATACCTGAACAAAAAGGGTATACTTAATATGAGCGCTAGACGGGAGGTCCTTTATGCATGTATGGTCCGAAGGGTCATATGGAATAAAAAGCCTGATTATTTATTTGAGAAGCTCACTTGGGTGAACGATATACGTTTTAGGTGTACCCGCTCAACAGCTCTAAACCTTATACAGGTTCCCAAGCACAAAACAACACGTTATAGGGGGTGTTTTAAGTTTAACGCTGCGAGGATATGGAACGATCTTCCTCCACCAATGAGAGGAAAAATGTCTGACAGATGCTTCAAAATAAAATACAAATCAGCCTTATTGAAAAGACAACTTGCAGCGGAAAACTTAAAACATGCCTACTGGACATGGTTACCATTAAAAAATTTCTTTAGTAGTGATAGGTAATAAATAAATAGCCCTAGATAGCCACAGCATCTACACACACACACACACACACACACACACACACACACACAAACAAACACAGTTTAATACCTACTCAGAAGAGTTCCACTTTGATTGTCTGTTTTTTCTTTTTATTTTAAATATATTATTATTTTTCTTTGTTTACTGTTCAAACTGTTAGATCTGTATGATGCCTCTCTTACTTTATTTTCCCCGCCTAATATCCTAGGGAGGAGGATATGCTGAAAAACAGCGCTGGCGGAAAAGGAACGTTCTCGTCAGCACAAGCTGAGTCATATCCTTTTGTCTTTTATTGTAATGTAACTTGTAGCATGTAATTTCCTAGTTGTAAGCTTAATTTGTAAAAGGCAATAAACGATTTTTTATTTATTTATTATTATTATTTAACGGCCTCAAAAACCGTGTCAGAAGCTTACTAGTAGCAGAGGGCGGCTTGAACACAGTGACATCCATAACTTAGAAGCTCATTGGGCTGCTCCTCTTGTCGTCAAAATAAGAAGTGGAGTAAAGTAAAACGGAAAACACAAACTAATCTTACCCATACCACAAATCTCATCTTTCATCCAATGTAGTACCATTGTCAATTCAACATCTTCAGTCGTAACACTGCCTCCTCAACCGCAAGCTGTCCACATCCTGAATCTTGTCGTAGTAGCCATACGCTTAGGTTGCCCGAGACAAAGTGGATTTCCTGAAATTTTGAAATTGAAGTTAATTATTCTCTAAGTCATACCAGCATACAATAATACGGGCTACCTTCGTGGTGTAGTCTTTCGATTCCGGAAACACAGGAAAGACATAGTTAATACCCTATAAGTTGATCCCTAAAATCAGAAGGAGGATTTATTGGTGATAGTACATGGGGAGTTAAGGTAAGAGAGACATAGTTATGAATTATGATTGCTGTGTGATGCTTGCTTAGAATAATAGCATCATCCCAATTCTACCCGTGGGTGTCCAAAAGCTACTAAGGGATAGTCATCCAGGAATGGGCAGCAGCGTTCCATGTAAATGCAACATCTTGAACTGTGCCCAACAATCTGCCAGCCAAGCGTGGTGAGTATGGCAATAGCATAGGGGGAGGCCCATGTCCAGCAGTGGACTGTTACGGTTACATAGTGGATATTTATCATTTTTTTTCCATTTAACATAGGCATTGAATTCTTCAAAGTGAATGTTGAGCCATCACATCGGTCACTATTGCTGCCTATGATAATATGATAACAACTACAGTTAACGGCCTCAAAAACCGTGTCAGAAGCTTACTAGTAGCAGAGGGTGGCTTGAACACAGTGACATCTATTACTTAGAAGCTCATTGGGCTGCTTCTCTTGTCGTCAAAATAAGAAGTGGAGTAAAGTAAAACGGAAAACACAAACTAATTTTACCCATACCTCAAATCTCATCTTTCACCCAATGTAATACCATTGTCAATTCAACATCTTCAGTCGTAACACTGCCTCCTCAACCGCAAGCTGTCCACATCCTGAATCTTGTCGTAGTAGCCATATGCTTAGGGCCATCAGATAACTGGAAATCAAATTAAAGTTTTAATTCCACTGTGAAAGAAAAGAGTCCTTACATTGGGTTTTTAATTGTTAATAATGTGACAAAGTATACTGTAGACAGGTAAAACATACTCAAGTTCAATGTATACGCTAATAGAGCATGATTCATGTCGACCTAAGAAAGAAATAACAACATAATGCTGAAAAAAACCAACAAGTTTTGCAAAATATTCCTAACGTAAACTTGCTTAGTTTCCAAATAAATATTGGTTATATCTACAAGATAATGAATTTTTATATAGTTTTCATCGGTTCCTAAACAGATATTACGAAAATAAAAGCCAAATTACCTGTAAAGATCAGCGTAGAGAACTCCACCTTGTTTTTGCTTCATAATTTCACTTTTACCGGCACAAATAGTTTTAATTTAAAGTAAATTTATTACTTATATACATTTACTTTGCTTATAAACACAAATCATCTATTAAAATTATCGTATGAAACACAAAAATGAAGAAATGATGATAAAAGAACCACGTAGCTCGTAAATAAAACCGTTACCTACTGTCAAAAGTGACGTTCGGAGAAAAATTATCTATGTCGAGACATCGAGAAAAATTCTCCGGGCGGCACGGTGAACGGGGTATTTAAAATTTTGACAAGTAGGAAATTTCTCCCAAACTACGCTCCAAAACGAGGTTTTACGAACTGTCATAGTTTAACTTTTATACAAAAGGCAGGCGTGAACGTACCCAACGCAGCCGAAATTATCGACACACACAATGAAATGTCAAATTGACATTGACAGTTAATATTATTGTTTGTCGTGAGATCGTGGTGTTTTTCTCGGTTTTCTCTTAATTTTCGTCTATTTAAAACTAATTTTATCTATTATTCGAGTAAGTTTCTCCTAGTAAATTAACTGTCACGTTCATAACAATATTATAGAAGTCAGTTCAGCGTGTAAACAAAGAGTTGTAGCGATGACCCTGTAGTGGTCGCGTCGAGTGCGTAGATGTAGCGTCGGCGGAGGTCAGGTTACCAGCTACCAGCTCCTCGGAGCGACCGAGCGACCGACCGCGCCATGGACGAGCAGGGGGATGCGCCACAGGACCAGTTGTGAGTACCCGCTATCACTACACTACTGCCCACTTCTACCTACTATAAAGTGGGAAGGGGTTCGTTTGGTATTATAACATGCAAACGGTTTGACACGTCGTGCTTACCCTGTGTTACACAGAGCACAACCACCATTCTACAACAGCATAAGGCTCGACATAAGGGGAAAACGACGCCCTGTCCACAATTCATAATGTGGGACTAGGGTGACAGAACTCCCACCCTACAGGTTCCGTGCCGAGTACAGCCTTTGCAATTGAAATGCACTTGGCCAATGATGAGCCGGACCACTGAAAGCAGTACATTGTGCCTGCAGTCCAATGTCTTGACCCCAAATTATTTGTAATCCTAAATTCCTTAGAATAGCCTTGGATGAGGTTGTCTGAATATATTAGTTGTAACAGATCTTGCAGTGGCCTTTGGGTTCTCAAAAATCTTCCATAGATTAACTACCACCAACTTATTAATTCACTAAACTATATTTTATTTATTTCTCCTGCCAATCTAGTAAGCAAATACAGAAAATGTGGCCTTGTGCCTAGGTGGCTTACTTCCAATTTAGAGCCTTCTATGTCTCAAAGTTGACAAGAACAAGCACAGATTTTTAGAAAATTATTAATATATTCCGCCACACCACAGCACAGGCTGGTTTGATTTCATCCTGTAGCTTTCACTTACAGGTCTAATAATAACTCAATCTGGGCTACCATTGAACTTAACTTCTAAATATAAAGTTAGTTGTTTGAAAACATTTACAATGAGTTATCCTTGTTCGTTTCATAATTTAAGGCAAAATACTTTCTGGCAACACTTCAGATAAATTCCTGATGTAAGTAACACATGATGTGTTTGATCAGTCAGTGGTAATATGTATATCAAGCACCATGACATCTGGTCAATCAGCATGCTTGCATTGCCTTTTTTCGACCGACCATCTAACTCTAACCCACTGGGCTACCATGGCTTAAGATCCATAACCTTTATTTGTTGCAGAGATAATAATGCAGCTGATGAGAGTGCGGGTGGGGTTGGTGGCGGTGGTGGCGGGGACGGAGGGGAGGGTGCGGGCGGCGGGGGCGGGGGCGAGGCGGAGGCGGCGCGCTACGCGCTGGCGCGGTGCGCGTCGCAGTCCTCGCTGGACGAGTCGTCGCAGCGACCCGCGCCGCCAGAGCCGCCCGCCGCGCCCGCGCACGCCGCGAGGCTGCTGGAGGCTCTAGCGCGCCTGCGCCGCTCCGCCACGCTGTGCGACGTGCGCCTGCTCGCGCTGCCCGAGCCCATCCCGCTGCACGACGTCGCGGACGCGGGCGCTGCGGAAGTCGCTGCCGGGGCGGGTCAGGCGGGCGCGGTCGAGGCGGATGAGGAGGGCGGCGTGTGGGCTCACCGGGCCGTGCTGGCCGCCTGTTCGCCGTACTTCCGCGCCATGTTTACACAGTTCGAGGAACGCTCGAGGCCCACTGTCACCATACAGGTAAAATAGAAAAACCTTTATCGTGGAATACATAATGGATCTCCAGTGCCAGACCTCTATAATCCTACTGTCTGTATGTACAGAACGTGGAACCGGCAGCCCTGGAAGCGATCGTGGAGTACATGTACGAGCCGGAGTCGCTGCGCATCACTGAGAGCAACGTGCAGGCGCTTCTGTCGGGCGCGTCGCTGCTGCAGGTGGCGGGCGTGCGCGCGGCGGCCGCCTCGTTCCTGGCGGCGGCGCTGGCCCCGGACAACGCGCTCGGCATCCGCGCCTTCGCCGACCTGCACGCCTGCGCCGAGCTCGCACGACACGCCGCCACATACATCGACGTGCACTTCGTCGAGGTGAGCGATACTCAGCAAGGTTCACGCACAAAAGGAAGAATTTCATGGCTAAATTCCACCTGTAATCACCAGGTCATGATCCACATTAATCACTTTCTGATCGCTATGTCGGCTTCTTCCCGCAGGTGCTTGAAGGCGAAGAGTTCCTGGCCCTCGCGCCCGACACGCTCGCAAGGCTGCTCGACTCCGACAGGATCGTCGTAAGTATACACATCTTACTGTCCCACTAGCATCACTGCTGGTGCTACTCAATGGTACAAATTAAACCCTTTGAACTCGCTACTGTATTTCTTGAACTCAGCTCTTAGAGGAAAATTTTTGTTTATCAGGTTCCAAGCGAGGAGGTGATCTTGGATGCCGTCATCCGCTGGATGCAGCATGACCCTGAGGTAAGTATACTCATGGTTTCTCAATTTATTGAATGTGTTTCGGATGGATTCTATTGAATGTGCCTATCTATTGGTTTGCTTTCTTGCAGAACCGTCGCGCGTCCCTGGGCGAGTTGCTGGAGCACGTGCGGCTGCCGCTGGTGTCGCAGGAGGCGCTGGTGTCGCGCGCGCACGCCGAGCCGCTGGCGTCGGCCGGGCTGCGCGTCAAGGACCTCGTCATCGAGGCGCTCAGCTTCCACCTGATGCGCGGCGCGCGGCGAGCCGAGGCGGCCGCCGCCTGCCCGCGCGCCAGACCACGAGCGCCGCTGCGCGCGCCGCAGGAACTGCTCGTGGTACGGTCAACACTATTGAACCTGGGAGACTTAACTTTATCTTGTTGTTCCACATTATGTCCTGCAGATTCTCAATATTTTAGTACCAACTAAAGCGGCCGACTATACTGATCATCTTTTGCAATGGAATCACTTCTGTATCTCCTATAGTTTAGCCGGGCTCTTAGTGTTCCACTTCAGGTACCCTGGAAAAGCGTCAGTCGCCTTATTTTTCTAGAACTCGGCAGATCCTCATCGTGTACATATTTTGCCGCCAATATGGCATATTTGGCCCTACTTTACCCGTACTATAACTTATTATTGTTCCCTTGAAGACGATCTGTTCTATACTTTCACAAGAAGTCGTGTCCCTTCTCCAGGTGGGCGGGCAAGCCCCGAAGGCGATCCGCGACGTGGAGGCGTACTCGCTGGAGCGCGCGCGCTGGCGGCCGGCCGCCGACCTGCCCACGCGCCGGTGCCGCGCGGGGCTCGCTCGGCTGGACGACCACGTGTTCGCTATAGGGGGGTTCAATGGTAAGCAAGCAGCGCAAGGTTTAGGGAAATACGCTGAAGAAAGTGTCGGAGTTTCAAAACTGTCTCACAGGTAGGATAGGTATATTAGATATAATTTAGTTAGATGGACAATGAATGTGAATCTGCGAGGCACTAGTCTCACGAGTGTCTTGCGATAACTTTCGAAATGGTTCGATTTTCTTCGAATTTGAATCATCCGAAAAGAAGGTGAAACAACCAGGACCTTTCGCCATCGGTAGTTCGGCACTCATCGCTTCAGCTTAAATGTCGACAGGTCTATATATACAATATATATATATGACGGCGCGGGGCGCAAGTAGCTTTGAGAAGCACGTGTACTTCATGGTTGTACTCTCTTTGGTTGGAATGGGTGTTACCCGAATGAGGTTGTAGGAGGCGCTGTCGATAGAAATGTCAGATTTGGTGTTGAGATATGGCGTCGCAGCTGCCCTTCTATAAATTCATTGCTTCAGCCTTAGAAGATTCTAATAATGCTACGAAAATTACACAATTTAGTGATCAACTCCTGTACGGTAAATATTGCTGAGCATTTGTATGCTGTTATATGAATGGGCCCGACTCGGCGATTCGACATCAGAAGTGTCTTACTCTCGCCCGCATCTTGCCATTGAAGGAAAATAAAAAGTGGCTGAAGCTGGTTAAATTGTGTGAACCTCAGTTTGATTGACAAAATACTCAAATATTCACAGTCCAAAATGGTACTACTAAGCGGCAGAAAGTCTCCTGATCTCGGATACTATCGGCAGCACGTCACCATACCAATTGTATTGTCATACAAAATAGTTATGATGCAATTTTATTTACGAAGAGATCATCCTGCACCGTGATATTTATCCAGGTCTTGAGGAGTATCAGGCAGGATTTTCGTATGCTAAATATGTTATCCCTATTTTGAGTTCTGAAATTTTAATTGGAAAATTTAACCAGCAACTGAACATTAAGTAACATTCATGATGCACTGCTACCGTAAATGAAGTGGATCAATAGAATATGCCAGTTTTTACTTGAAGAAAAGAATTGAAACTCTTACGAGTAGTAGAACAGCAAATTGCCAACCAGGTGGTCTTAGTGCTATGTGCTATATCTACGGAGTAATATGTATGGGAACCTAAGCTGCCTGCCTGCTACTCAAGGATATTAAAAGGTCATGTGAGCGTTTTGTTTCTCTCTTGTTCTCGATATGTTAAGTCTTTACCTTACAGGCTTATCAAGTAATAGACTCTTGTTGCTGTTGGAGATAAGAATGCCTTATTGAGGAATCAGCGTGGATTTTGATATGATTTTAAAGAAAGTATCATTAACATATTTGACTCAAAGATAATATGTGGTTAGCTTGCTTAGCAAGATCACACTTATTACCTTCATAATAAATTACGTCCATAAATAAGTGTCATGTAAGGTATTCAATGTAGATTTTTTTTAAGTGACCTAATTATGTCATAAGATACTAGGTAAATATTGTGTTTTTATTGACCAGGAATAATTTCTTGCGCTACATGTTTCAGCTGTGCTCTGTTCACTAAGAGATGTTCAATGTGCATGCAGCCGTGTACCGTCAATTGCTGGATTGGCTGCTAGTAGTGGCGCTAAGTAAAGACACGCTTGTGTGGACCTGTTCAGAATCGGCTATTTCACTTTGGGTGAGACGTTTCCAATTTTATTATTAGATACCTACTTACGTGTTCTATGATTTGAGTTGTCTCTAACATTGAACTTGCGTTGAACAGTCAGAAACTATTTCAAAACCGATAATTTTCAGCGGCTAATCAAAAATGAATAAGTACGTCCTCAACTACTTATCTATATCTAAAAGTTACTAGGTACTGACACTGAATGTAGATTATAGTGTTCGTCAATTCCTTAAACTCATTGCGGTTAAGATGTTACGTTTTATCAGTCGACATAATTGAAGGTGGATATAATTTTTCGCGATAGCATAAGTCATGTTGTTATGTTCTGAACTATAATTTCATATTATCACTGAAAACATGTACATACTTCAGGAGACGCTTATTGCGTTTTTGACATTTTGCGACTTTAATAATTTGCATAGGTAACATTTTAAATCGGAATGTATTTAAGTGCTGAGATCACGCAACTGTTTTCAACTGTTATTGCACGAAGTCGAACGTTCAAGAAGAAAAGATCCGTGGCATTGCATTTTATGTGATCTTTGTGTCGTGTTTGGTAAAGTGATTATAATGGTGAGGTCATTATTGTAAATGTTGTTATGTCATTACGGTTTTTGAAAGCATAAGGGGGGGCCTGTTTCCTCGTCTCCTTTTACCTTAAAGCAAGCTACCTGTTGTTCAGTAGAAAATGGTCATAGGATCTGAAAGGGATGCGTAATCTTGTCAAGAATCTGAGAGGAATGGATCCGTTTTCAGTTGCACAATCAGTTGGTGTTCGCTCAATGGAGGGGAGATCCAAAGTGGCCTCTATTCGAAAGTTATTTTTGATATTGTTTCGGGGGTTTTGAAGTAATTAACATGTGGAATGATATTTCTTTTCATTTAGGGGAAACCGTGGATTTGAATGTTGCTACATCGTTTTTTTAGTTTCTGTGCCGAAGGAACCGTGGAGTCTCGCAGAAGGTTTGAGCGAGGAGTAATTGGCTGTTTCTTTCTGACACGGCGCAGATAAAGAGGACCGGCTTTTCCGGAGAAAGAGCCCTTTAATAAAATAAGGCGTGGTTCAAAGAAACTTCTACCCATACCTAAGTATAAGCTAAATTCCTGATAAAACCTGTAGTCATTGATTGTTCACTATAATATCTAGTCTCTTATTATGAGCAGTGATTGATAGAACATTGTATGTCTCTACGCGTAAAAAATGAGATCTCTTGCGATGACATTATCTACTTCATTCCTATGTTGTAACTTAGACGCTATATACTGTTTGTTTGGACATAGCTGCGATGGAGAAAGACCAGCAAATTATAGGTGCTCGTAACATTGTTCATCAACTTGCTGGATTGCCAAATTTAAATAGTCATGAAGTGCAGTTGTTGCTTGACTTCTTATAAACATTGTTTATTTGATTGGAAATAAGAGGTTTCGAGTTACTGAGGAGCTGAATATTCTGAAAAAGTAGTCCTGATTAATTGGTCATTGACTGAGTGAGACTGTCTGAGATAAGTCTTGCAGGGAATGCGAACTTATGTATTGAGAAATACATAGGTACTGTTAGAAATAAAATACTGTTAGCGCCATCTAACCATAAGGCTAGGAAGCTAAGAACAAATAAGAAGTTAATAGAGAAGAAGACCATAGAGTCTAGAAGTTCGGAATGGCTGCTGCCTGCCAATCACAGGCGACTATGCATTCTTGTCTTTTGGTAGAGTCCAGAGTATAGTATTCTTTGGTAGAGTCAGATCTGTCAGTGTGACGGCATTGGTTGTTGCCGCGTTTTTCGGTAATTCTGTGAAAATTATTCTAGGCGGATTGAATAGAGAGGGTCTTTTCATTTTTACAGTACATACGGCTTTTGCGCCGCATGCTGAGCCGTGAGGCAGTGTCTTGCCATCGCTGCCGCCGTGAGTGTATGCGTGCAGTTTTTGGCATATACCTCATATTCATGGTGAGATATTGTATCGCTTGTTTTATTGTTTCGATAAAAGGCGCGGAGGAATGGCTGTTTTAGTTTTGATTTCATTGATTTTGTCAGTGGTTCTGTCGAGTTCAGGTGTCAGTCGATGGGTGTCCGTGATCTGATCGATCACAGAGTTGAAGAGTTTAACCCATAATAATGAATATTCAACGGTTTTATTCCTGTTCGTGTGTTTCATTCTTTTTGATGTGAAATTTGTGGGAGATTATGTTGCACCTCACTGGATTCTTTGATGGGAGTGGTTAGAAATGGATGAACTTTTAAAAAATTTAAATCGGTTATTATTTTGCGGGTTTTTGATTCGTTGTTTGGAAGGTGTGCTTGTTTTACGTATTGTGTTCGTTTAATGTTTATTTACTGAATAAAGAATAAGTCAAGATGTGCCGTTGACGGCAGTGTCAGTGATGTCTTTTGTGGTTAGGAATTGCCTATGTGGCTATATGTTGCCTGTGTGGCTATGGGTTGCCTGTGTGGCTGTTGGTTGCCTGTGTGGCTATGTGTTGCCTAAGTGGCTAGAGTTTGCCTGTGTGGCTAGAGATTGTCTAAGTGGCTAGACATTGCATGTGTGGCTACAGATTGCCTGTGTGGATATGGATTGCCTCTGTGGCTAAAGATTGGTTGGGTGGTTGATAGATTGCCTTTGTGGCAAATATATTGCGTTTGTGGTTTATGGATTGCCTCTGTGGCTGTAGATTGTTTTGGTGGTTCATAGATTGTCTTTGTGGCTAATATATTGCATTTGTAGCTAATAGATTTCCTGAGTGGCTAATCCGTTGTCTGAGTGGCTAATCAGTTGTCTGAGGTGTTCGGTGTAACTTTGTGGAATTCGTAGCCTGTGTGGTAAATAAGATGACGAACAAATAAGTTCTGTAATAGTGCTCCTTTCATTGCCACACTAAGTATGTTGAGTTTGATAGTCGCATAATCCTGGTCAGTATAGCCGAGCGCCTTTTAAGATTTTGGTGAATGTCAAGAGAACCCTTTATCAGCAGATGCACACGAGGACGTGTGCCGAGGCAGAATGGCCGTGACGGCGCGGGGCGCAAGTAGCTTTGAGAAGCACGTGTACTTCATGGTTGTACTCTCTTTGGTTGGAATGGGTGTTACCCGAATGAGGTTGTAGGAGGCGCTGTCGATAGAAATGTCAGATTTGGTGTTGAGATATGGCGTCGCAGCTGCCCTTCTATAAATTCATTGCTTCAGCCTTAGAAGATTCTAATAATGCTACGAAAATTACACAATTTAGTGATCAACTCCTGTACGGTAAATATTGCTGAGCATTTGTATGCTGTTATATGAATGGGCCCGACTCGGCGATTCGACATATATATTTTTTCAAATTTCTCGTTGGCTGACGCCTGTATTCGGTGTTGCAGGCACCCTGCGCGTGCGCAGCGTGGACGTGTACGACGTGGTGTCGGACACGTGGTCGGCCGGACCCGCCCTCACCGCGCGGAGATCCACGCTGGGAGTCGCAGTCATCGGGACCAGGATATATGCTGTCGGAGGGTGAGTAGCAATGTTACTGCTTTGTGTACGACGTGGTGTCGGACACGTGGTCGGCCGGACCCGCCCTCACCGCGCGGAGATCCACGCTGGGAGTCGCAGTCATCGGGACCAGGATATATGCTGTCGGAGGGTGAGTAGCAATGTTACTGCTTTGTGTACGACGTGGTGTCGGACACGTGGTCGGCCGGACCCGCCCTCACCGCGCGGAGATCCACGCTGGGAGTCGCAGTCATCGGGACCAGGATATATGCTGTCGGAGGGTAAGTAGCAATGTCTAGTTTGGGAAATCTTATGATGCAGTGTGTTTCTAATACGTGCTCATGCTTAGATCTGTTACGAATATGAGCTGATATTCTAATTTGTTGTTACCTTGAGGTGGTCAAAGTATGTTTGTTTGATTCCGAAGCTGATCTTAGCGCAGTGGAAGCAAATTAAAGTTATCTTAAAATCTAAAACTAAATGGTCGATCAGCCTCGGAACAACATTTGACTACGATTCGTAGTGCTCTTTACTATAGCTAAATAAAATAAATTTAATGAGAAAATTTTCTGTACCGAGAAATTTCTGTTCGAGAAATTTCTGTTTCCCAATGCCTGCGACGGCCCTTAATCTCCTACAAGATGACTAATATTTTACTGTACTACCACAGCTCATATCTAAGGTAAATGTATCAAAGTTCCGGTTGTACTAAAGGTCATCAAGTTGGTGACCTCCACGTAATGTTGCTAATCACTACAAAGGTACTTATACAACTACCAGCGAATTGCTCACCGTGCGAATTATGACGCCGTTTCTTTGTGAGTCTAGGTATTACAGGAAACAGGTATCAGGATATTTGAGGAACACAGGAAGAGAGAGTAACCTAAACTCACGGCCTCTGGATACCAGCTCGATCTCGAAATCCTTCCCTCAGCTCGGGCTCACAATCCGTCACTCCAATATTCACTATAGTTCACAGTTCGACATCAAATATAGATATCATTTAATGTTTAAATTTAATGTTTTTAACACGCAAATAACAAAAGATTTCTCCACTATTCACTATTGTTTGCGACAGCAAAAAAGTTTGCTGTACAGGACGCGAAAACTAAAGGATTTCTTCCCGCACGAGAAATCCACCTAACAATCCGATATTGTATAGGATTTACAATGGCCCGACGCCGGCTGCCGGCACACGGGAACCGAGCGAATCAGTAATGTGAGGTTATCGCCAGTCGCGTGGTTCTCGAACGAACCGAACGTACAAAGGAATGCAAGATGGCGCCGACCGAGGCGTCAACGTCACAGGCCGCGGTCTGTCAGACGAAATGGCGCGAAACAACAAAACGCGCGTATGGTACGAAACTAAACAATGTTTTTTATTTTACGATGAAAAGTTTCTAATAAAAGTTGTTCAGTTTTGCGAGTAGAACACGCCTTTAAATTATTGGCATTTAATTAAAGTAACCTTATATACGGTGTCTGTTTGTCAGGTTCGACGGCGCGACGGGTCTCAGCTCGGCGGAGGTGCTGGACACGCGCAACCCGTCGGCGGGCTGGCGGCCCATAGCGGCCATGTCGACCCGGCGCTCCTCTGTGGGGGTGGCAGTGCTGCACGGGCAGCTGTACGCGGTGGGGGGATATGATGGAGCCAGCAGGCAGTGTCTGCACACTGTGGAGCGGTGAGTGCTCCTCTGTGGGGGTGGCAGTGCTGCACGGGCAGCTGTACGCGGTGGGGGGATATGATGGGGCTAGTAGACAATGTCTGCACACTGTCGAGCGGTTAGTATAAATATTATGTGTTCCGTTTGACGTCCGAAGTCCATTATGAGAGAGTACCTCGCTCTCATACCACTGTCTGCCGCTAGATGTCGCTAGTTTTCCCGTCACGTGACCCGCATCCGGCGCGCCCCCTTGTGGCTGATATGCGAAACTAGTGCTCGCCCGATCATACAAGCCGCCATCTTTTACCTCATTGTTGCGTCGTTTTTCATACCGACTGTTTTGCCGTTAGATAAATATTAAATTTTTTTGAATTTTTCTCAATAACTTCGAGATTTTAAGTAGAAAGTTATATTCCTAGTGTTAAATTCTAGTGATATTTTAGATTTTCCCGTAAAAAAGTGATAGTGGTTAGAGTAAATTTAAAAAATGCTACCCTCTTTACCACCGCGAAAACGACCGCGATCTGGATCTTCAAATTCACCGCGTAGTAGTAGTAGGAGCAGCAGCGACAGTTCGTCGGATTCAGATTCTCCGCCGGCAGAAGTCCCGCCAAATGTGCCGCCGGCCGCGCGTCCAGCGCCAGACGGGCCGCGCCGGGAGTTCCCGCTGCGCCAGCGCTTCCCAGACGGTCGGACGTAAAGCGGAAGCGTTTTTCTTCGCGGGATTTGGAACGAAGGTTTGACTCATTGTCACAGCAGTTGGTGAGTCAGTTTAATAATATGATTCATAAACACACCGCTTCTGCACAGACATTTAATAATGTGCCTGCAGCACCCGTTTCGACCACGGCTCTGCAAGGTCACTTACACGTGCCTACCCAGTCGTCTAATTGCACAGTCCCTTCACCAGCATCAATTTTGACCACGGTACAGCACGGGGTTATAGATTTATTTATTTAGTCGTATAGCGTACACAGTTCTTACAAACTTAAATTAAGAGATTTGAGCCACTTGGTGGCCTCGTCGTTTAGGATGATCAGGTCTTCAGGAGGACCTCCGGCATAACGCGTTGCAGGGCAATCGAGGATGATATGCGGGATGTCCTGCACCGCGGCCCCACAGGTACAGGCAGGGGAGCCTATCCACCCACAGCGGTGCTTAAATTGAGCGCAACGTCCATGCCCTGTACGGAGCCTGTTAAGGTTGCACCAGTCACGCCTTGGAAGCTCAGAACCTTTTATTGCAGCACCAGGAACAATTTCGGAGCCCAGTTTGCCTGCCATGGTGGATTTCCACGATTGAGACCACTCTTGCAATATATTAAAATCCTGCTGCAACAGTGTCGAAGCCATCTTGTTGGGTGGGTTTCTGGATTTCAACCGGTGTTTGGAAGTGTCCTGAAATTCGTGGCTCATGGGGAGGTCTGGGTTCTCAAGGATTTTTCGCGCCTCGCGAAGCAGTGCGTGTTTTCTTCTTAGTTCAGGAGGTGGGATCTGACATAGCACAGGGAGCCAATGGCATGGGGTAGAAGTCAAGGTACCGGAGATGCAGCGCATCGCCTTATTCAGTTCCACGTCCACTTTGTTTGTGTGCACGCTGCCCAACCAGACAGGAGCGCAATATTCTGCGGTTGAGTACACCAGTGATAGGGCAGAAGTTCGGAGAACGTGACTTTTCGCCCCCCAAGAAGTACCAGTTAGCTTCTGGACTATGTTGTTACGCGTCTGAAGTTTGCGTGCCGTGCCAGATAGGTGTTCTTTGAACGTAAGAGAGCGGTCGAGTGTGACGCCAAGGTATTTCGGAGCGAAATTGTGCTTTAATATGGAACCCTCAAGTGATACTTTCAGCTCACGCTTAGCAAGCTGGTTGTGTAGATGGAAACAACTGACCTCAATTTTACTTGTACTAGGTGTTAGTCGCCAAGTTTTGAAGTACTTTGCCAGTGTGCTCATATCATCGGACAGAGTGCGTTCCAAATTAGGAAAAGCCTTATCTTGGGTGACGAGACAGATGTCGTCTGCGTAGATGAATTTTCTGGAGTGTGTTATTGGCAGGTCATGGATGTACAAGTTGAAGAGAGTTGGGGCTAGTACGGATCCTTGAGGGAGCCCATTACTAAGCATCCTAGCATCACTAACCCTGGAGCCCAGGTGGACGTTGAAATGGCGCTGGGACAGCATATTCGATATCAGCTGTACTATTTGCATATTAGGGACTGCAGATAGCAGTTTGTAGAGTAAGCCTTCTCTCCATACGGTGTCGTAGGCTGCCGTGAGGTCGACAAAAACCGCCCCGGATTTGAGCTCCCTCTGAAAGCCCGCCTCCAAGTGAGTGGTCAGGGCAAGAACCTGGTCCGCGCAACTCCGGCCACGGCCGGCCGGGGTTATAGATGAACCCTTCTTACGTCCGCCGGCTCCACCAGTGTCGTCTCTCAAGGTGGATGCGATTACTGATCTAAGTGTTTCAATTAAAGACCCTGTCGTGGCTAAAGCTTTACCTGAAAGGGTACAAAAAATTTCTGTTATGCAAAGATTCGATTCTTCCGATTGGAATGCTGTCCGTTACACAGACATTCAAAAGAAATACGTGGCTTACCCAGCTTTTACCGAACTCAAGATAAACGAAGAATTACGTCGTTTGGAAGACCCGTCTGCCCCCGTTCGTTGGTACCAGATGGAACGAAGCTTCGCAGCGCTGTCTAACGCGTTTTTGGGACAAAATGAGTCCATAAATTCGGCTTTACAAGCTCTAATTGATTGGTCATCTAGTCCTAATTTGCAATTGACTCCCACTTGTCTTTATGAAAAGTTGACCGAATTGTTTGGCAAAGACTCTCGTTACAAGGCCGCGTCGCATGACATATTACAAATTATTTGCGGCAAACGTGCTGAAGTACTGGAGCTACGCCGTCGGGCACTTTTAAAACCTATGAAGGATAAATATATGCGCGAAGATATCGAGAAGATACCTCCGTCTTCGGAATACATGTTCAATCCACAATCTTTAGCAACTTACATACAAAAGATTGGAGGTATAGAAAAGATACAGAAAGAAAAGCCTAAGTTGGGATTGTGGTCGGGTTGCATAAATTTTTAAGTCATATTTTTATTAGGCATACGATCACTAGTCATAATGAATTCAAGTCATAACTTCAATACGCATAACCGTTTAAGCATAAATTACAGAGTCATAATGTCATAATCATAAAGATAAATAGGCATATTATTCATTGCCATAATTTTAAAAACGCATAATAATTATACCGCATAATATTCAAAACCATTCTACGAAAAGCAGGAATAGCCTGCAGCGTGCAGGCTAGCATACATGTCAAGCATACATGTCAACCTAACACAACCTAACCTACCGAAAATGGGCAATAGTTTTTTTTTTACTGTGGGGTGCTGTGCGCTCTCTTCCCCGTTATGCATTCAAGCAAGCGAGCAGCATGCATGCAAGCAATAAAGCAGTAAGCATACAAGCATGCAAGCAACATGCACGAGCAAGCAGGCATGCATAAATGTCAACCTGACCAGCAGGCATGACGGAAGCAAGCCAGCACGCTACGCTCGCTGTGATCGCTTCCGTCATAGCCTGCTGAACCTAACCTAACCGATTCGGGGTGCCCCGGACTCTCGTGCTCGCTTCGCTCGCACCCGCCCCTGTTTATGTACGCGTTACGCGTCTAATTTACAGCAAGAGTAAATGGACATTATTCATAAAAATGTGTTTGAATCTAATGTCTTCCATAAAAATATTATTCTCATCGATCAACATGACAGATAAACAATTATGCGACTCAAAATTAGTCTAAAAGAAAATAGGACAAGCGAATAGTATGACTAATAATGCATATGACATAAAACAATTATGCCGAACAAATAGTATGACAAAGAAATTTATGCGAACCGTGTTATGCCAAACTATATTAGGAACTTCAACAATATGCAAAACGACGGTATCCCCCTAAGTTGCCACCAACGCGTGCAAAGTCTCCTGTACCTTCAACATCAAACCAAGAGAAAACATTTCAGGGTCGACCAGCTAAACAAAAACAAAATGATAGCAGAAGTAACTTCAATCCTAAAAGGTACTACAATGAGGAAAAGAAAAGGGGGGGGCAACATTCTAAGGGAGCCCGTAAAGCGGGTAGGAAGCAAAAATGACTCGGTGAGATTTTCAGGCGGTTGTCTACGTCATCATCAGAAAGCCTGGGTTCTCTACGATCCACCCAAAGCAATCTTGAAAATGATAACCGGGGCTCGAATTCCATTCAATCAGACACCGCCTTTAATTTTCCCAACGAAAGATATAATGACACAATTTCAAACCCCAGTTTCTCGCGAGATGTCCACCGAGATTCAAATTATGATTCAAAATTGTGTTCTAGAGCCTGCACCATTAACCCCATCTTTCATATCTCCACTGTTCCTAATAACCAAGAGCAACGGAAAGAATCGAGTGATTTTCAACTTAAAAGCCTTGAATCAATACATGAACACCAAACATTTTTATCTTTTTCATCATCGTCAAATGCCGAACTTCCTTCAACCGGACGATTGGATGATCAAGTTAGATATCAGTCAAGCCTACTACCATATACCGATAAAACAACAACACAGACGTTTCCTACGAATCAGTTACAACGGTCAGCTACTGCAGATGACTTGCTTACCATTCGGTTTGGCAACAGCACCGAGGATGTTTGCGTCAATCACAAACTGGACTGCGGAAGTACTACGTACCAAGGGACTCCGGGTCGTAGTGTACCTGGACGATTACTGCATCGCTCATCAGGATCAGAAGGTACTCCGTGCACAAGCCCACGTCGCAGTGAGTTTTCTAACCAGTCTGGGATGGTGCGTCAATTTGGAAAAATCCATCTTAAATCCAATGCAGTCAATCGAATATCTGGGCATCAGCTGGGACACACGATCGAATACAAAAGCCCTGCCCCCAGAAAAGATCAGCAAGATCCGCCAGAGCCTTATGACCCGTCTTGCAGCCGGCAGTTGGACCCTCAAGCAGGCCCAACGCCTCTTAGGGCTTCTCAACTTTGCGACCTTCATCACCCACCGGGGAAGGTTGCATTGCCGTGCGCTGCAGCGATACAGCAATCTGCTTCGCAAGACACCTCGCAAGCCTGTTCTGTATCCAAACGAAGTGAGAGACGAACTCGAATGGTGGCTAGAAAATGTCACTCAAAACACTGCGTTACACCCGAAAGTATTACCAACAAACTACATGATCACAGATGCTTCAGACGTGAAATGGGGAGCTGTAGTAAACAACAACGAAGTTCAAGGGTCCTGGAGCAATCTTCAGAAGACTTGGCACTGCAATGCCAAAGAAATGTACGCAGTGATTGCAGCCCTCTCAGAGAAAGCTGCAATGCTCAAAAACTCGACAGTCATTCTACAAAGCGACAACCGGACAGTGATATCGTACATCAAGAACGAGGGAGGAACCAGGTCCCCTCTGTTACTGAGACTAACCAAGGAACTACTGGCTCTGGTGGACAGCCTCAATGTTGTACTCATCCCTCACCACCTTCCAGGAGTGTACAACACGGAAGCCGATCACCTCTCGCGCAATCGCGCCGGCTCCGAATGGCACCTAAGAGTCGAAGCGACATCAAAAATATTCAAGCGTTGGGGAACCCCAGACGTCGACCTATTCGCCTCAGAAACGGCACACGTCGTTCCAATTTATGTTACGCTCGACTTGTCAGACTCGAACGCCTGCTATCACAACGCGTTCAGCAAATCTTGACGTTACCGTCTGGCATGGCTGTTTCCTCCACCGGGGCTGATACCACGTGTCCTACAGCATCTCAACACGGCGTCGGGACACTTTATAATGATAACCCCGAAGTGGAAGAAACCATTTTGGCGCCCGGACCTGAAGCGCCGTGCGTTGACGCGGCCGATGAAGATACGGAATCTGCAAGACACACTGATAGACACGACAACGGGCCGTCCTCCAGCTCAAGTCAACAACCTGAAGCTGGAAGCTTGGCTCATTTTGGGTGGGATAAATTAACCGAATCTTGGTCTACTGAAGAAAAGAATCTCCTCTTATCGTGTTGGAGGCCTTCGACATTAAAGACTTATGCCCCAATATGGACTAGGTGGTCAAACTGGTGTCGTGATCATAATATTACTCCACATGTTCCTAATCCCTCTCAAGTAGCTAGATATTTGGCACACTTATCTCTGTCCTGTAATTTAGCGTACCGTACAATCCTAGTGCACAAGTCAACTATAGCATCAGTTTGTGAGACTATTTCCAATGTTAAAATTTCTAGTAGCAATATTGTTAAGCACATGCTCAAAGCAATTTCTCTAGCCAAACCTGTACCTCCCAAAGTCCCCATTTGGGATGCAAGACTAATTATCAGACACTTGAAGATTACAACTCCTCAAAATACTTTATTTGATGTTTCTAGACGAACTGCTACGATTTTGTTGCTAGCATCTGGACGCAGAGTACATGATTTGTCCTTATTACATTGTGATCAAGATCATTTCATAGTCAGCACCGACTCTATTACGCTATGTCCTTTATTTGGGTCAAAAACAGATTCTTCTTCGTACCAACAATCAAAATGGACTTTATTATCCGCTCCAGATCAGAATGTTAACCCAGTTTACTGGCTTCAAAAGTTAGTAGAAATTACGAAGAATATCAGAGGCTCTATCACAAATTTATTTCTTACAACTAGAGCTCCTTATCGGCCAGCTTCACCGGCCATTATTGGAGGTTGGGTTAAGACTATGCTGAAAGATGCTGGCATACACGCGTCCCCTGGTAGTTGTAGGTCAGCCGTATCATCTTTGAATTGGATTGAAAATTATCCAATTAATGAGATTCTGGCCAAGGCCAACTGGCAACATGAATGCACTTTTAGAAAGTTCTATAAAAAACAAATTGCTGTAGCAGCTAATAGTATTTCAGAGAAATCTTTGTCCCAATATTTCTCAATGCCTTCTTAAATTAATTTACTAAATACTTTATTCAAATCAATACTGATTTACATATAGAAGATGTTTGCTTTATTTTTATATCTACAATAAACCTTTTAACTAATCACATTGTTGCTAATTTTATTTTCTTTCATACAAGCCACCAGGAGATAACAAACAGGTCTCTCATAATGGACTTCGGACGTCAAACGGAACACATAATATTAAAATTTTACCTTCCAATAAAATTTGTATTATGTTTCCTCAGACGTCCGAAGTCCAAGTTAGGTCTTCCTGGTGGACCTAAGCAGCATCAACACCATTATGAGCCGAACAATGAGGTAAAAGATGGCGGCTTGTATGATCGGGCGAGCACTAGTTTCGCATATCAGCCACAAGGGGGCGCGCCGGATGCGGGTCACGTGACGGGAAAACTAGCGACATCTAGCGGCAGACAGTGGTATGAGAGCGAGGTACTCTCTCATAATGGACTTCGGACGTCTGAGGAAACATAATACAAATTTTATTGGAAGGTAAAATTTTAATATTCTTTAGTTTTGTCATAACCAGCCAAGCGAAAAAGTAGGTACTTATCTTTTTTCGTAGTACTTTGTCGTCTATCCTAACACTGATTTACTTTAATAGTACATTACGTCACAGGCCGAGTATATAGCAATTTCTGGTCGAGTGGCATTGGAAGGCCGAGACGAAGTCGAGGCCTTCTAAAGTAAACGAGACCAGAAATTGTTATTTCGGCCGAGGTTTGTATAGTGCTTTTCTCCAATTTGCAAGGAAACAAATATTTAAATCGTGATAAAATTGACACTTTGTAACTTTTAAAGTTCACAAAGCGTTGGCGCTGGTTTTGCTTACGTTCCGTTTCATAAAGAATGCGCGGGAAATTCACATTCAGCCTTCAAACTTCAAACAAATTGTGTTCCATAAAACACCTGATCACGAAAGTGTGAAGTTTAAGAACCCTTTTATTACCGGCCTAGTTCGGCAATTTCTATTACAGTCCTCTGCGCCTTGACAACATAAATGAGCCCATTGACGTATTCTTTTTTTAAAGTAATGAAGCTATTTCCGAGCAAATTGGAGAAATAGTACATTACGTCACAGGCCGAGTATATAGCAATTTCTGGTCGAATGGCATTGGAAGGCCGAGACGAAGTCGAGGCCTTCTAAAGTAAACGAGACCAGAAATTGTTATTTCGGCCGAGGTTTGTATAGTGCTTTTCTCCAATTTGCAAGGAAACAAATATTTAAATCGTGATAAAATTGTCACTTTGTAACTTTTAAAGTTCGCAAAGCGTTGGCGCTGGTTTTGCTTACGTTCCGTTTCATAAAGAATGCGCGGGAAATTCACATTCAGCCTTCAAACTTCAAACAAATTGTGTTCCCTAAAACACCTAATCACGAAAGTGTGAAGTTTAAGAACCCTTTTATTACCGGCCTAGTCCGGCAATTTCTATTACAGTCCTCTGCGCCTTGACAACATAAATGAGCCCATTGACGTATTCTTTTTTTAAAGTAATGAAGCTATTTCCGAGCAAATTGGAGAAAAGCTAATTACTATACCTCCCTTAATCTAGAAAACTCGCCATTACGTTGCTCGCATTTACGCTTTCAAGTTTTTTGGTCTGTGTCCTTATATTGAGTGAAATTTTATGCGTTTTCTATTTTCACCTTATTTAACCGTTCACTTTTTATCGTCGCCCTTTCAGATCCTGTATTTTGTCGTTTTTGAGTATTGATCTTTTTAAATGAATCTGAGGATCTTTCGCGAGTTGAACATATCTGTACAGTATAGTATGTGTACTATGTTGTTACAGCTACGACCCTGTGACGGATACTTGGAGCGGTGTGGCGGCGATGTCCGCGCGGCGGTCGGGCGCGGGCGTGGGCGTGCTGGACGACGCGCTCTACGCCGTGGGGGGACACGACGGGCCCGCCGTGCGCCGCTCCGTGGAGAGGTGAGCGCAGTGAGTGGGGCGTGCGGCGATGTCCGCGCGGCGGTCGGGCGCGGGCGTGGGCGTGCTGGACGACGCGCTCTACGCCGTGGGGACACGACGGGCCCGCCGTGCGCCGCTCCGTGGAGTTGTGATCGCAGTGAGTGGGGCGTGCGGCGATGTCCGCGCGGCGGTCGGGCGCGGGCGTGGGCGTGCTGGACGACGCGCTCTACGCCGTGGGGGGACACGACGGGCCCGCCGTGCGCCGCTCCGTGGAGAGGTGAGCGCAGTGAGTGGGGCGTGCGGCGATGTCCGCGCGGCGGTCGGGCGCGGGCGTGGGCGTGCTGGACGACGCGCTCTACGCCGTGGGGGGACACGACGGGCCCGCCGTGCGCCGCTCCGTGGAGAGGTGAGCGCAGTGAGTGGGGCGTGCGGCGATGTCCGCGCGGCGGTCGGGCGCGGGCGTGGGCGTGAACTATGAAATATGACTTACGCTTACAAAACTTCCGGATTTTACAGCTGATATAAGGCCATTGACAGTGGCTTTTCTATTCGAAATAAATTTAAGTCACCGACACGATAGAAGAAGAAGAAACTGATTATCTTTAACTGCGCCTGTAAAATTAGTGTTCTTTCGTTCAAAAATGATTTGTTTTTCCAGATACCGTGCGGGCGAGGGCTGGTCGCCGGCGCCGCCGATGGCACATGCGCGGCGCAACGCGGGGGTGGTCGCGCACAACGGGAAGTTATACGTAGTAGGAGGGGACGACGGGGCCGCCAACCTCGCCTCGGTAGAGGTACGTGCCTGCTAATCTGTTTTAGGGCAAGCAAGAGCTAGTGACAAAAGGTTGAGAATCAGCCATGGAGATTTTTTGCATGTAGCAATTTTCTTGGAAAGATGTTTTTATGTTGTGAAGAGATGTCTCCTTCTTATAAATATAAGAGTGTTGTTTTTTGTCAGTTTGTTGATCTGAATGACTGCGTGTTGCAGGTGTTCGACCCGGCGACGGACTCGTGGTCGCTGCTGCCGGCCGCCATGTCAGTGGGGCGGTCGTACGCGGGCGTGTGCGTGGTGCAGCGCCCCGCGCCCGCGCCCCTCGCCGCCGCCTCCCCCCCGCCGCCCACCGTCGCCTGACCCAAGCCCCCGCCGCCGCGCCCCCCGCGCCCCGCGCCGCCCCCCGCGTCCGCCGTCGCCAACGAGCCGCAGTACGACGTGCCGCAAGCGCAGCCCGCGCCCGTGCAGCCGCCACCTATCGAACCTGGGTAAGTGTTGTATGTACGTACATGATTCAAGATTGTTCCCCACACGCTCCCTAGCCACATTGTGAAGCGTCAGAAAACGTCGTAATATCGTCACAGAACTACAGTTTTGATCCTGAAAGCAGCAATTATTCATAACGAATATGATTAATACATAACCGTTTTGCTTGACGAAGTCGATAGTTAAACCGATCCTATATCCTTCGTTCATTGACATTAGTTGAATGACTTGGTGTCCCACTCTATAAAAAAAATTGGCGTTAGTTGGGTTTCTTTTACATGTGTACAATTTTTACCAACAGAATTGGTTTCGTTGTTTCAGCTACGCGAACGTGAGCGTGTACGGCGTGGCGGGCGTGTCAGGGGGTAGCGGGGCGCGGTGGCGGGCCGTGCTCGCGCGGGGGGAGGAGCCCGTGTACGAGAGCGCGGGGTGCGCGGGCGGGGTGGGGGGCGAGGGGGGCGGCGGCGCCTACTGGTGGTGGCGCGTGCAGGCCTGCAGGAGGCACGCCCGCCCGCACCAGCCGCTGGAACTATGTCAGTATATTTATTCACTATCATGTAGTCATAGAATACAAATATGCTGTGTAAGATGGTTGTTGATTAAGTCTAATCTAAATGTCACAAGTAAACTATGTGTAATGTTTAGTTTTGTATTGTAATGTCTGAATCAATTTGCAGGCACGATGCCCCGCGTGGGTCGCGGTCGCGGCGCGTTCGCCGGCGCGGCGGGGGTGGGAGCGGGGGGGCCGAGAGGGCTGGAGCTGCGCGACGCTCTGTCCGCCTCGTGCGGGTCCATCGCGGACGTGGCGGGGGGTGCGGGGGGTGCGGGCGCGCCCTGCGTGCTGCTGCTGCACGCGGGCGGCGCGGCACCGGCGGGGGCGGGCGCGGGGGTGGGGGGGCCGCGGCCCTCCTGCTCGTACCACGTGCTGCCGGAGTCGCACCGCGCGCGCCGCCGCCCCGCCGCCTGCTGCGACGACGGCGCCAGGGACGTGGCCGGCCCCCCGCCCCCTCCACCTCCCCCCACAGACCCGCCCGCCCCCGCGCAGGCGAACAACAGGCACTCGGAGAGCGACGACTCGGACGCGGAGGGATCGTAATGTGGTTGACGGGATGTAGGGTGAACCTGGTTGATGTATGCAACCAGATATTTCGCTATCTATCAGATGAGTTGCATTATGTGAACAAGCTTATAGAGAATGTAGATAATAGGTATATTTTTGGTAAAACATCGTCGCTGTGCGTATTCTAATAGTTCTTATTAACTTTTAAACCATTGCAATTAATTTCACAGTAAAATCACAAATTAGGGAAACGGCGCGCGGCGGTGGTGAAATGTTCACCTACAGCTTGCGATTCCTTGTGTAGCATTACCGTATTGGAAAAAATGTAGGCACTAAAATACGAAACTTCGCCCGTTTTGTTTACATAATTTACCTCATCTATCGTAGCATAAAATATTAGATTCTATCCTATCTTTTTTAACGTGTAAATAGTTGTATGGTCCTTATCGAATCTCGAATCACTCATCAATAAATAACGTACATTCCACTCCTAAGACTGTTTACCTCTGCTATACTAGTTTATTACAGTAGAATTTCAATTTTACCTCAAGAGATTTGTACTAAAATGTTAGCGATAGATATCTGAAGCGATTTTACGCGATACGTACCTTTATACCATTTTGTAATCTTTATTTAGATGTAGGTATGCCTAATTAATTGATGTGATGATAATATTATAATTTTTATTATTGTATCTAATTTTTATTTTGATGGTTATTGTTGAAAAATGAGTAGCAAATTGTAGCTAAAAAAATAAATGTGTATTAATTATTCTTTGGTTTTATTTGGCCGGGCAGTGCGCTGGCCAAGCCGATTTATGTATTTATAAAGGCTGGTGATGTGGAGACCTGGTGATGGTGACTGGCGAGATGAGCAGTGAGTAGGGTAAAGCAAATGTAAAGCGGGGCAAAGCTAAGCTAATACTACACATCATCTACTTGGGGTCGGCGCAACACGTTTCATTGAACACAAAATCGTGTTACAAAAAGATTTGGCTGAATTTTACGACCCCTACTAGACGTCAACCCTCCTTGGGAATGCTTTTGTGGTGGATTAACCGCCACCATACGGTTGGCCCTGGCTGTTTGGGTCGGGTTTATCCCTCGGTCGCCTCTTACGACCCTCACGGGAAGAGAGGGGGTGGTGCTATTCTACTCTGCCGGCACAACCACAAATTAACTTAAATATGTAGACTAGCAAAAACTCGGCGGTGAGGTCACTACCTTCTTGGTTCATTATTCTATGGAGGAGAGGAGGCAGAGGACATGACTGATTTCCATTTTCCATAGCTGATTTCTCTTCTCTATGGTCAAAAGTTTGACCAGTTTGACATAGCTGTGGCAGCTGCACAAAGAGTATAGTAATTTATAGGCAGCTGCAGCAGCGCTGTATTTTTCGTAAAATTATCGGAAAATATCACTTGAATTTTAAAAGAGCGAGTTACCAAGAAACTTAAAATTACCTGACGGTAATATTTCTTTATTACGGGTTGTTTTTTCATAAAATAGAATATGTATTACACTTGAATGGGTTAAAAATTATTTACTTGAAATAATTACGTGAAAGTGTTATATTATTTTAATTTATATATAACAGTTTACGTTCGTCCCACTATTATTAATTAACCTCTTCAATACCACTGGCTGGATATCGGGTCAGCGAAAAAAAAACTCTTTGTACAACTGACTCGATATCAGGTCGCTAAGTCCCAATACGTTTCAAACCGCTTGGGAAATGGCGGTTTTTGACATTTCGAAGTACTGGGATGGGGAAGGTTAAGCACACGAACTCTTGTGAAAGCCATTGAGACCTGGTTCATGCGGCAGACCATCTGCCAAAGTAGTATGAGCAAATCCGAAGAGCAAATCTCACGCGGCTAAAAAGACTCGCATCCAGGCCAGAAGCTATAAAAAGTAAAATGTCAAAGTGACAATCAGTGTTGCCAGCTAAAAATAAAAGACCATTTGCCCTTCTTTAGGGTTTCGTAGTCTACTAGAAACCCTTATCATTTCGGTAAGTCTGTCTGTCTGTTTGTCTGTCTGTCTGTATGCCGTGCCCTCATAACTTCGTCAGTTTTGGAGCAATCGATATCAAATTTGGTTTGATGATAGATCGTGTTGACCTGTGTCTGACACGCTCTTGGCCGCTTTTTTTTAATGATCAACTTCATATGACTTCATTTTCATATTGGTCAAAGCCACTTATTTAAGAGTATACCTGGCCCATTTGTTTTCCGATTTTTTTTCAAACCTGCAGTGCAGTTAGAGCTATAATTAGTTTTTTTACTAAATTATGGTTTACGATAAGCACGCCCATATTAGTAACAATTAGTAGATTGTATCACAAGGACGCAAAATAATACTTTTACGGCGAGGGCGCTTTTTTGAATCCAGAGCGAAGTGAGGGATTCTAGAGTAGAATCCCGAGCGTAGCGAGGGATTCAAAGTATGTCGCCCGAGCCAAAATATATTTTGCGCCCGAGTGATTCACTCTACTTTTCATCACCCTCTATGAGAAAATAAAAGGCGCCTCATATTTGCATTGTTATATAATAAAACAAATAGTAACAACTAAATAGAGAAAAATAGGTACAGTACAAATTCAATCAATTTTCCATAGGCTCTCATATATTTTTACCGGGATTCTGCTGGTAATAGATTTATCCATTACATTTTTTGCTTCATTTCTAATACTTTCAGGAGCTAATGTTATACTTTCACTGTCACTTGAACTCATTTTTCAAAAATATAAATAAAATTCTAACAATCGCGTAATTTTTGGTGAAAATTTACGAAATTGCGGACTGTAATTCGAAGTATCTTCTTTTTTTAATTCTTTGGGGGCGGCGCGACTATGGGCCGTCGTCCTATACAGCCTTTATTCGAACAATATTTGCGTTCCATTTGCTCGGCGCTGACTGAACATCAAGATGTTCTAAATTCAAAGAAACCATAAGTGCGCCGCAAAGTTCTTTTATTCGCATTTTTTAAATAAAGAACTCAATAAGTGCGAATAAAAGAACTTTGCGGCGCACTTATGGCTTCTTAATAGAAAACTGCACCTTTGGGTGCACTTAAAGGCGAACAAAGTCGTTCTTTTCGAATAGATGGGATGAAATATATATTTTTAATAGTATGAAAAGACTTTTTTCCATACAAAAAAGGAATATTTTCAGTTCTCATGCATACATAACTATTTTTTTGGGAAATAGAAAATAGTCGAGGCAAGCTGGGTCCCATTTTAAAAATGATAATAAAAAACTCATGCTCTATTCTAGTCATTCATCATGAAGGAAACAGGGAAAACCAAACAAGACCAGAAGCATAGGTGTATTTTTAACAGGCCATTTTCTCCAGCAGCAGCCTAAGCAGCCATTAAGCAGCTTCAACGGCCGTAAAAATGCAGTCTTTATTGCCATATTAAAAAAAATGTTTGAGTGCAGTTTTAGAAAAATTTTAGGAAACGACGAAAATGTGATGTGTGATTTACAATTAGTTCTTTTTCCAAATACAGTGCTGGCAACACATTATACGTCAATTTTAATCGGAATCGGCAAGTTTGTCGGTGCAGGCGCATCCGCTCGAAGTAATTAAATTATCAAATAAAGTTTAAAAACTTGAAATAAACCCGATGAATAGCAATAAGTAGAAATCCAAGAGCGGCGGTTGGGCAGTGACTGTGAGCTGTGAGCTGTGACCGTGTACCGGTAGCGGGCGGATACAACATGAGTGTGCGGTGGCGGATGTGGGCTACGAGCGCGCTGCTGCTGAGCTTGCTGGCGGCAGGCGCGGGGGCGGCGCGGGTGCCGGGCGGGGAGGTGAAGCTGTGGACGGCGGGCAGCGGCGGCACGAGGGTGTACGCCGTGGACAGCGCCGTGCTGGCCAACGAGGCGGCGCGGAAGGACCAGGAGGTCGGGTGGCGCGTCACCGCCGGCCTCGCCGTGCGCGCCGCCGCTTGCGCCGATAACGAAGCGCTGCTGCACTTCGAGGTGAGGGCCTGCTACTACTACATACCTACTTACATTAACTTATCTCTGTCTTCAACATCCATGATCTGCCAGAAAGACTATGAAGCTGGTCTTTATGCCTGACACCAAGACATTAATTCCCCTGTCATTTCCCGACACAACAGTCTACCGTAGTATCATACATAATCTACATTCATCATTTGGCTGAAAAACCACTTTAAACTTTATTGAGGGTTCAAAATCTGATTTCAACAGTCATTTTTTGATTAAATTTCCCACAAAAGAACAAGTGTATTCTGTGTAATTTTAAGGTCAGAGTAGGTATACTTTTCGGGGTGGGAGAGTTACTTTTTAGTCTAGAGCATGAAAAACATGAAAACTTATTTCATTAATAATATCTTCTTGTCAGTAGATAGCTGGTCCTATTTACCACATTAATATAAATTAGTTATCACCATCAAGTAGGTAAATAAACTAATAACTTAACTGTGCTATTATTACTTTCAAAGTAATTCTTATCATTAAGTAATTTCTTAGTGATAAGAACAAAAGTAATGCAAAAGTCTTCATTTAGCTTAATCATGCATAAATAAATAGTAGTCATACAAAGATGTAAGAAATTAGTTTTAAAATTACTTACTAACTAAACTATGAGTAAGCTGATGCTACCGAATATCTCAAAGCTAGATGTTTCTTGGAAGAAACGTGTCATTGATGATGAGATGTTTCTTTGGTAGGACTTTTTGTTATAATCATCAACGGTTAATACTATTCAAAATGAGTTGATAGCAAACACAAATTATATTTTGACCTATTTAACCCTATTCTTAAAATTTCGATTGTAAGTATGTCATCTAAACATCTGGAATGCAGATTATGGTCAGGGTATACTTTTCAAGATGCCATTCCATTATCGGTAGGTTAACTGATTATAATATAATCTGATCAAATTCAGTAAGAATGAGGAGTCTTTTTTGCAAAAGTAATTCATGTTTGTTCATTACTGCCCATTTAAACTACATTTGACAACCTAGGGCTGAAATCTGCTGAATAAAATTTGTTTCAGTTGCGTGTCGAGGCGTGGGGCCCTGGGACTTTTTGTTCCCAATGGCCACCAGGTCTCCTCTAGTTTGAAAATGGCTGCCATTGAGAGAAAAGCACCAGTGGGGTCCGAGCCGCGGCGGGCGATTGGAATAACCGTAATCCGATAAAGCAATCCATGAATTGATGTTGCTTGTGTCTCCCCCAGCTCCGTCAGCCGACGCTGCAGCTGCGCGGCGCGGCGCGGCACGCCGAGTGGTTCCCGCGGCCCTCGCTGTGGGACGCGCACAAGACCAGCAGCTTCTACGTGCACTGGCGCACCGGCGAGGTCGTGCGCGCCTACCTCGACCCCGCGGACCCGCCCGCCATCGCTGGGTACAAGCGCGCGCTCATCAGCCTCTTCCAGGTCTGATATAATTTATCTCAGTAAGATTTGGTGTTCATTTACTTTCAACTTATGTAAATCCTCATAAATGGTGTGTGAATCTGTTTCAGTTCCAAATACTAGACGGCGAGCGCAACGAGACGGACGTGTCCGGCGAGTGCAGCGTGCTTCACGAGACATTGGGCGAGTTTGACTTCCGGAAAATCAAGGTACAGTACGCCAACGAGTTCATGACCATCCTGAAATATGCGCAACCTTGTCGCACACGCCAGTACAACTGTGAGTATGACAAGAAGGCGCATATTGTAGGATGGTCATGAACTCGTTCGCGTACTGTAATTGTTAATATTTTTGGGGTATGTCTCTGGTAGTTTGTGTCGTGTGGTTTCTGCTAAGTCGAGTGTTGCGTTGCAGCGATCATGCCGGTGGCAGAGCACGGACGACGCTACAAGTGGCGCGGTGTCGCGGCGGCTGACGCGCTACACGCTGCGGCCGGCGCTGGACGCGCTGAGCGCGGTGCACGCGGAGGAGCTGCACGTGCTGCACGCGGCCGGCGTGCACGCAGACTACGACGCTGCTGTCAAGGTAAGTGTACTCATCGGTAACATTAGGTCAGCAAGTCCAACCCGAATGACGAGGTTCCAATGGACGTGAAGCATTCCTAAAATTAAATTAAAAACGTATGATATACGAGTATTACTATTTCATTGCTGCATTCTTCGAATATCTATCTTCCTACTGTAGGTCCTATTCGGTTCACTATATTAATTCCTTGCCAAATTTTGTATCACTCAAATGTTTTGACAAGTCCAGTAGCAGATTTTACAATTCGTATTCCAAACTGGTTTGAAACTTTGAATAAGTATTCCTAACTGTATAAATAACTGTAACAATTTTGTCGGTCGCATGACAAAATTGCGTGTGCAATTGTGTTCGACACCATGTTATTCAGGCACGATTTGGTGTCATTAGTGGTCTACAAGCGTTCCGGCCTAGATACATTGATTCGTATCTTAATTACATCGTGTTCCTGTGAATGACGTGATGTTATCGTGTTTGAAGGTTCGCGCGTGGACGCGGCTGACGCTCGAGGGCGAGGAGAAGTCGCCCAAGTGCTCGTCCAGCGAACCCGGGCTGCGCGCCGACATCGACGCGCTGCCCACCAACCTAAGGGAGACCACGCTTCCGCTTACTACTGTGAGTATTGGAGTGTCTCGGTCGGTATACCAAACCAAATTAACAATAGATTGATGAAAAATGTCGTCACATACTTTCTACTTTTTATCACACACAGGCAAGAATGATGATACCAAAAATGAAGCAGTGTTACAATAATCATTCAGTAAATTGTATTATAACAAGTTGTGTCTCATTTTATACAGTGTCAGTGTCAGGGTCGAGGGTCACGCTTATCACTAGTACAGTTCCCTCGTTGCTACTCGAGCTGATAACGTGGTATCATGTCATACTTTCATTCCACATGTGCGTAAAATATAAATGAGACAAAATGTAGTCATATAATTTTCTTATTTGTACATAGATAGGTATTTGAATCCATTTGCAATTTTCTTATCGAGTTGGGCACAACACAACTGTAACGATGAATTGAAATTAAGGATTTGATTAGTCACTGTGCGCCTCTAAATCAGTTTATTGCTTGGATTTGATACTTTATAATCTGGTCACGAACGATCTAATTCATACATTGACAAATCTCTATAAAAGTTAGACCAAGGATGAAACAGCTTAGTATCGCTTCTGCACTTGTCAAGTATGAATCGACTTGTATGCTGTAATGTAACTGTCTTCTCTTCTTCTACAAGTGGGACACCAACGACATCAAGGCGTCTAACGAACCGATGAACCCTGGTGTCAGAGGTTTTCAACCGCCTACTGCAAGTAGCAGGCCTCTGACGTGGTTGTCTAACGACCGCTGTCTAAATGATCATAGACAGCGACCGGGACCGACGGCTTAAGAGCCCAACCGAAGCATGGAACCATCTTGCTTTTCGGAGAATCAGGTGGTTCAGCCTGCACTGTCCTAGCCTCGTTCAACACCGGGCAGACGTGAGTCGTGACTGTGTTGCAGGAGGAGGTTGCAGCGGACGCCGACGAGAAGCCGCTGTCGCTCGCCGACGCGCTCTCGCTGGCGGGGAACCTGAGCGCGGCGGCGGCGGGCGCGGGGGGGGACGTGCCCACCGCGCGCACCGTCATGCGCGTGCTGCCCGCGCTCAGCAAGCACACCGCTGACCAGCTGGTCACAGAGCTGCAGGCGGTCAAGGACAAGGAGCGACTGTGAGTATACTCCCCATCCCCCCTCCCCCACCGTGCTGCCCGCGCTCAGCAAGCACACCGCTGACCAGCTGGTCACAGAGCTGCAGGCGGTCAAGGACAAGGAGCGACTGTGAGTATACTCCCCATCCCCCCTCCCCCACCGTGCTGCCCGCGCTCGCCAAGCATACTACGGAACAGCTGGTCCAACAGCTGCAGGCGGTCAAGAACAAGGAGCGTCTGTGAGTATACACCCCATCCCCCTCCCCCCCCACCGTGCTGCGCGTGCTGCCCGCGCTCAGCAAGCACACGGCTGATCAGCTGGTCCAACAGCTGCAGGCGGTCAAGAACAAGGAGCGCCTGTGAGTATACACCTCCCTCCCCACCGTGCTGCCCGCGCCCAGCAAGCACACGGCTGATCAGCGGGTCCACCAGCTGCAGGCGGTCAAGGACAAGGAGCGACTGTGAGTATACTCCCCATCCCCCCTCCCCCACCGTGCTGCCCGCGCTCAGCAAGCACACGGCTGATCAGCTGGTCCAACAGCTGCAGGCGGTCAAGAACAAGGAGCGCCTGTGAGTATACACCCCCTCCCCTCCCCCCACCGTGCTGCCCGCGCTCAGCAAGCACACGGCTGATCAGCTGGTCCAACAGCTGCAGGCGGTCAAGAACAAGGAGCGCCTGTGAGTATACACCCCCTCCTCCCCCCACCGTGCTGCGCGTGCTGCCCGCGCTCAGCAAGCACACTGCTGATCAGCTGGTCACAGAGCTGCAGGCCGTCAAGGACAAGGAGCGGCTGTGAGTATACCCCCCATCCCCCCACCCCCCAACGTGCTGCGCGTGCTGCCCGCGCTCAGCAAGCACACTGCTGATCAGCTGGTCACAGAGCTGCAGGCCGTCAAGGACAAGGAGCGGCTGTGAGTATACCCCCCATCCCCCCACCCCCCAACGTGCTGCGCGTGCTGCCCGCGCTCAGCAAGCACACCGCGGATCAGCTGGTGCAACAGCTGCAGGCGGTCAAGGACAAGGAGCGCCTGTGAGTACACACCCCATCTCCCCCCCCCCCCCATCATGCGCGTGCTGCCCGCGCTCGCCAAGCATACTGCGGACCAGCTGGTCACAGAGCTGCAGGCGGTCAAGGACAAGGAGCGCCTGTGAGTACACACCCCCTCCCCCCCATCATGCGCGTGCTGCCCGCGCTCGCCAAGCATACTGCGGACCAGCTGGTCACAGAGCTGCAGGCGGTCAAGGACAAGGAGCGCCTGTGAGTATACACCCCCTCCCCCCTCCCCCCACCGTGCTGCGCGTGCTGCCCGCGCTCGGCAAGCACACTGCCAACCAGCTGGTGCAACAGCTGCAGGCGGTCAAGGACAAGGAGCGCCTGTGAGTACACACCCCATCTCCCCATCATGCGCGTGCTGCCCGCGCTCGCCAAGCAGACTGCGGACCAGCCCCCCATCATGCGCGTGCTGCCCGCGCTCGCCAAGCATACTGCGGACCAGCTGGTCACAGAGCTGCAGGCGGTCAAGGACAAGGAGCGCCTGTGAGTGTGTCCGCCAATAAACGTCACGCACTTTCACATACCACCCCGTAGATATAAGAAAAAAAAAATACATTTACAGAACAGAAATTTAAGCTCTATGTTAAAAACTTTGTAATTAATTTATTCATGCAGACGTTAAATTGCAGACGCTACAACAGGGTTATCTATATCTGAATAGTTTTCCTAAGTATTAAATGTTCGTGTTGCAGGGCGGGGATGGCGATGGCGCTGGGCGCGCTCGCGTCCCCCGCCGCGCACGACGCCGCTGCTGCAGTATTACAGGTATTTGTTTACTTATTCTGTTTTACATTGTTGTTATAGAAGCGAAAAGGTATCGCATGTCAAGTTTTCTTTTATTTTGTGCTTTGTTTTATAATAACTACTACTGTATCCATAAGTGCCTCGACATACTACGATCTGAATTCGCGGCTGAATTCCGTTTCGCCGCTTTTCGACGTATTCGATAAAAGCGCCGAAATTACGTACAAATCACACTGAATTACTTCAGACCCAAATTTGGCGACGTAATTTCGGCTGAAGTGTGTCATTTGTAATTCAAATAACATCGGTGGCGTAATTGGTCGTAGTCGTCGTGTGTCGAGGCACTAATTTGATCGTGTGGCGCTCCTACTAACTTGCGTGTGTGTGTGTGTGCAGTTGCGCGCGTTCCCGCTGCAGCCGGCGGCGGACGCGTACCTGTCGGCGGTGTCGACCGCGCGCGCGCCCTCCGAGCGGGCCGTGCTGGCACTGCTTGCAGTGGCCGACAAGACCAAGTACCTGACGACCGGTGAGTAGTGTCCCCCCCCACTCCCCCAGTACCTGTCGGCGGTGTCGACCGCGCGCGCGCCCTCCGAGCGGGCCGTGCGGGCGCTGCTTGCCGTCGCAGACAAGACCAAGTACCTGACGACCGGTGAGTAGTGTCCCCAGTACCTGTCGGCGGTGTCGACCGCGCGCGCGCCCTCCGAGCGGGCCGTGCGGGCGCTGCTTGCCGTCGCAGACAAGACCAAGTACCTGACGACCGGTGAGTAGTGTCCCCCCCCCAGTACCTGTCGGCGGTGTCGACCGCGCGCGCGCCCTCCGAGCGGGCCGTGCGGGCGCTGCTTGCCGTCGCAGACAAGACCAAGTACCTGACGACCGGTGAGTAGTGTCCCCCCCCCAGTACCTGTCGGCGGTGTCGACCGCGCGCGCGCCCTCCGAGCGGGCCGTGCTTGCATTGCTCGCAGTGGCCGACAAGACCACCCTCCGAGCGGGCCGTGCTTGCATTGCTCGCAGTGGCCGACAAGACCAAGTACCTGACGACCGGTGAGTAGTGTCCCCCCCCCAGTACCTGTCGGCGGTGTCGACCGCGCGCGCGCCCTCCGAGCGGGCCGTGCTTGCCCCTCCGAGCGGGCCGTGCGGGCGCTGCTTGCCGTCGCAGACAAGACCAAGTACCTGACGACCGGTGAGTAGTGTCCCCCCCCCCCCAGTACCTGTCGGCGGTGTCGACCGCGCGCGCGCCCTCCGAGCGGGCCGTGCGGGCGCTGCTTGCCGTCGCAGACAAGACCAAGTACCTGACGACCGGTGAGTAGTGTCCCCCCCCCAGTACCTGTCGGCGGTGTCGACCGCGCGCGCGCCCTCCGAGCGGGCAGTGCTCACACTGCTTGCCGTCGCAGACAAGACCAAGTACCTAACGAACGGTAAATACCTACTGCAACTTGAAGAATTTTACGTAGCAATTACTGGCAACCGATCTTCTCGAAGCCAAATCTTAATTACGAGAGTATAAAACAAATACATAGTTGAAAAACCTTTTGTTTTTTAACTAAATAGGCCCACTTCTGTATGCTATCTCACCTGTTGATGTGTGCTGTGTGATGATACAGACTATGTTGGAGCATGCTTGCCAGTGGCTATTCACTCTTGCCTTGAACAGACCCAAGTTATAATGTTCCAGTAAACAGAATGACAGCCGATGTGGAGCAGTGGTTAGTATACCTGCCTGCCACGCAAAGGTTCCGGGTTCAATTCCCGGTGGGGTCAATCACAAAGTTGATATTTATCACTTTGTGAATTTGTTCCCAGTCTGGTTAGGATATTGCAGGCTGAACCACTTGATTGTCCGCAAGTAAGATGGTTCCGTGCTTCGGATGGGCACGTTAAGCCGTCGGTCCCGGTTGCTGTCTATGATGGCGGTCGTTACACAACCATGTCAGAGGCCTGCTACTTGTAGTAGGTGGTTGAAAGGGTTCCATCGGGAACCAGGGTTCATCGTGTCATTGAACGACTCGGTGTCCCACACGAAAAGAGAAAGAGTAAACAGAATAATCAGCCGTTATTTATATTCGCTAGGTGCGCTGCTCGCCGCCGCGGCCGCCGCGCCGCGCGTGTCGGACGCGCTCGCGCTGCACGTCAAGGATGAACTCGCCAAACAACTCGCCAGGTGCAAGGTACAACCACGCACATACTAAATCAATACATTGTGCTTACATTTTCAATTGTTATTATTATTTCCACTAAGATTTGAAGGTTTAACTTTTTCAGCTTATTCAATGAGATTATGACTACCAAAAAATCGTTACAGTACGTAAAGATTGTTTTGACTTTCTTTTTGCTCATTAAAGTACAGCCGTTTGAAGAGGCCATATTTAACACCTGTCAAGAAAAATAGACCTCTTAGGTATATCCACAGTATGAACATGATTTCGACAGATGCCAAATATGGCCTATGCGAACGGCCGTACTGTAGGCATGATGATGATGATGATGATGTCTTAGCCGATTTCGGCTACAGCGACTGCATCAGGAGCGGGGGCTCAGCTGGTTGGCCCGCTCGTGCGCCCTCATGTGACTGCAGTAGCCAATTTTGTTTTGCAGTACACGTGAACATACAGGGCATGTCAGGATTCCGGCTACATAGTTGTATGTGTGTGCTATAGGTGGTCTAGCTTTCAGGAGGTCTCGTTTTGTGTCGAGGTCAGTTTTTCGCTGGTCCTCGAAGTCGTCGATGTTCAGTTTAATGAGGCGTCTCCATTCAGTACGTTTCTCAGCATGTACTTCCCATTTGGTCGGCTCAATATTGCACTGTTTCATATGTCTCTTCTGAACATCTTTGTAACGGAGGAATTGGCCGCCTTGTTTCCGCTTGCCATTCTGGAGCTCAGAGTAGAAAATGCGCTTCGCCACCCGATCTTCAGACATTCTTGAAACGTGGCCACACCATCGCAGTTGCCGTCGCATTATGTAGGCTTCTATGCCAGCAACATGTGCACGCCTCAGCACTTCTGTATTTCTGATACGGTCTGACCATTTGATGTTCATAATGTTGCGAAGACATCTTACATGGAATCGGTCTAGTACGCGTATTACTATATGCTTGCGATATAGGACCCACGTCTCAGATGAGTATAGTAGGTTAGGGAGTACAATAGCCAAATACACTGAGATTTTTGTCGCAAGCTTGACATCATGTGAGCGAAAAACCTTAGGCATTAATTTTCCGAACGCAGCAGATGCGGCGCCGATCCTGGTGTTAATTTCCGCGTCGAGGTCGTACTTTGATGTCAATGTACTGCCTAGATATTTACTTCTCCACTTGTTTTAAACTTCCATCGCCTAGATGCACCTTGAGAGGCTGACTGTTCTCAGAGTCCATTGCCATTACTTCAGTCTTGCTGACGCTTATTTTGAGACCGAATCTGCGGCAGGATTCATCAAACGTGGTAACAAGGTGCTGCAGTCCATCAGGAGAGTCCGCAACAAAGCAAAGATCGTCAGCGTACATTATCTCTGTTATTAAGGCGTGAGATACTTTGGTGTTCGCCTTTAGTCTAGCAAGGTTAAATATGCTACCATCAGTGCGATATCGGATACGGATTCCAACAGGGGCTTGCTGTAATGCATCTTTGACAACCACAGCAAAGTATAGGGCAAATAAAGTAGGTGCCAAGACACATCCTTGCTTTACTCCACAGGTGACAGGGAAGTATTCCGACTGCTCACCATTGGCAGAAACACAGCATGTCATCTCATCATGTAGGAGTCTGATCATTCGTACAAACTTCTGGGAGCATCCAAGCTTAACCAGGATTAACCATAGGGCTTCGCGAGGCACGCTATCAAAAGCTTTTTCGAGGTCAATGAAGCATAGGTACAGTTGCTGACCTTGTTCTCTGCTGTTTTCTTGAAGCTGTCGTAAAGAAAAGATAGCTTCGCAGGTACCTCTGTCTGGTCTGAAGCCAAATTGTGTCTCCGGTAAAATCATTTCCGATAGCGTGGTGAGGCGGTTTAATAGCATTCTAGCAAACACTTTTCCAGGCGTTGATAGCAGCGATATGCCGCGGTACGAGTTGCAGTCCGAGCGATCACCTTTATTCTTGTACAGTGCGCATATACGTGACATTTTGAACTCAGCTGGCACGACTTCATCATTCCACATCTGTACAAAAGCTTCCAGATTTCCGAGTGCAAACTGTCCCCGCCGTACTTTAACAGTTCACCAGCAATGCTATCGACTCAACGGCTTTGTTGTTCTGTTGTTGCTTGATAGCCTTCTTTACTTCTACCAGAGTTGGGGGTTCATCAAGGTTATCCGCTTCAGTGAGTCCAGGCAATGCTCCGATATAATCCAGATCTGCTGTTCGATCGACATTAAGCAGGTTATTAAAGTGTTCGGCCCATCGCTTTAACACATCTTCCTTCGTCTTTAAGAGCTGTGACCCATCAAGTGACTTTAGGGGTACGCTCTTTCGACCTGATATACCTATTAATTTTCGGAGCTCCCCATAAAAGGCACCAAGTTGATTAGTGTCGGCCAACCACTGCATACGCTTAGCTTTGTCTTCCCACCACTTTTCTTTTAAATCTCGCGTGAGCTTGCGTAGTTCGGATCCACTTTTTTTAATGGAGTCGGACGAATTTGATATGCCGTTATTCTGGCGTAAAAGTGTCCGATGTCTTTCTAAAGCTGTTGTTAGTGACACGTTGTTCTCATCGAACCAATCTTCATGTATGCGCTTTTTATAGCCCAGCATGTTAGTAGCAACGGTCATTACATTGGAAGTCAAAGAGTTCCAAGACTCCAAACCAGTACTAGTAGCGTTGTCACTGAAGGTATCGCTCATAGCTCGTGCATATTCTTGTCGCAGCTCAAGATCGTCGAGTTTTTTAAGATTTAACCCTGATGGTTTGGGTCTGCAAGCTCTTTGAGGGGGACAAAGCCGAAGCTTAAGTTTCGTGAGCACCAATCTATGATCCGTCCAACAATTTGCACCACGAACAACACGAGTAACAGTTACTTGGGAGATGTCTCTATGCCGGACGATCGCATAGTCAATAAGATGCCAGTGTTTAGACCTAGGATGCATCCATGTAGTCTTATACTTGGCGGGCAGTCTGAACATGGTGTTAGTTATTGCTAGTTCAAATTGGGCACACAGGCTTAGAAGCAATTGACCATTGCTATTCATTTTTCCTACGCCGTGCCGACCCAGAACTTTCGGCCAGTCTTCGAAATCTCGCCCAACTCTTGCGTTAAAATCCCCTAGCAACAGTACTTGTTCCCGTGGCCGGATCTTTACAAGGCAGTTAGTAAGATCTTCGTAGAATTTGTCCTTAACGCTGTCATCATTGGTCATAGTAGGAGCGTAAACGCTGATTACGTTGATAAAGTTGTTGTTCTCTAGATGAAGTCGAAGAGAAATCAAGCGGTCTGAGATATATTCAGGACATTCTTCGAGTCTCCCAACAATTGAGTTCTTGATCGCAAACCCAACACCAGATTGCCTCGTTTCCGATGAGGGGCGCCCTTTCCAGTAAAATGTATAACCACCACCACGTTCCATGAGCTCACCTTCGTCAGCTAAGCGAGTTTCACTGAGTGCAGCTATGTCTATATCGTAGCGACGAAGTTCGCGTGCTACAATGGCGGTTTTACGTTCCGGGCACAAGTTGCTGTCATTATCAAGAAGTGTACGTACATTCCAGGCACCAAAAGTCATAGTAGTTGTTTTAATATTTTTCTTGTTACGTCGACCACGTATGTTGGGATGCCAGGCAGCCATGGTTACTACCTCCCATTGTGTGTTGGGGCAAACAATTTTTGGGACACCTTTTCTAGTCCCCTCCCCGACTGAGCGGGGGAAGCAGTGCCTCCCTAAATAGGGCTGCTCCGACGCTATCGGTGCTGCCGAATCCACGCCGTCACCCCGATGCGGCGCGAAAGCGACCACTCTCCTCAAGCCGCCTGCGTGCAGACTTTGGACACAGCCGGGAGCATCACTGCCCGACCCCTCTACCGCCATCCATCGCCACAGGTCTTGTTACCTCAGAATCCGTTATTCAGGAGCAGTCATCTACGCAGGAGATATTAAAGTGCATAAGCAGTCGCGCGGTTGCAGATGCACTCTCTCGTCTTCCCTCATTCTTGTCCAATGGAACGGGAACCGCTACGATCGGGAACAAGTTCAGATGCAGTATCTGGCCAAACGATAGCTTTTGACCTCTATCGCTGCCCTAAGCCTTCAACATTGCTTTGCTAGATCGCCGCATCCGCCAAGGTCCTTTGTCTTCTGCGCCGAAATAGTCTTCATGCACTTACGGGAGGTGTCCGCTAAAAGCCTTTCCGCCGAAGCGTGCAGACCCCCCTCACCAGGTTTAGCCCACGAGCCGACGTGGTTTACCGGGGCGTGGCCGCTGCGTGCACAACAGCTACTTGGAGCCACTGGTGAGATTTATGGAGCGCCTGTGGACCAGTTTGGTACACCACCCCAAGAGGGCCGGCTGGCGAAACCTGAAAGGTACTACCACTAGACGCCCCACTACGCCCCACTGTAGGCATAGAACTGTACCGTCCGTACAATGTAAAACCTTCTATCGCGCCAGTAGTCCACATTGACGCAGTTTTAAACTATAGGATCACATCCAATGGACTATAAATAATTTGACTAGGTATAAGTAATCCACGACCTGGCTTATTTTGAGGTAAATATTAGCCTCCTCCGATTTTTATCGTTTCGTAAATTTACCTTGTCTAAAGATTTTTAAAACATGGACTAAAGTTTTTTTTTGTTAAGTTTGTAAACCTAATTATCTGTTCCCAGGATGACCCGTGCCGCTCCGTGCGGCTCGCAGCGCTGGGCAACCTGCGGCGCGCCGACACCGCCGAGCTGCTGGTGGAGCACGCGTGTAAAGGAACGCAGGACGTCGCGCTCGCCGCCCTCACCGCGCTAGGTGAGTCCTGGGCTACTGCTGGTGGAGCACGCGTGTAAAGGAACGCAGGACGTCGCCCTCGCCGCCCTCACCGCGCTAGGTGAGTCCCCCCCCCCCCAGCCTCCCGAGCTGGGTACTGCTGGTGGAGCACGCGTGTAAAGGAACGCAGGACGTCGCCCTCGCCGCCCTCACCGCGCTAGGTGAGTCCCCCCCCCCCCAGCCTCCCGAGCTGGGTACTGCTGGTGGAGCACGCGTGTAAAGGAACGCAGGACGTCGCCCTCGCCGCCCTCACCGCGCTAGGTGAGTCCCCCCCCCCCAGCCTCCCGAGCTGGGTACTGCTGGTGGAGCACGCGTGTAAAGGAACGCAGGACGTCGCGCTCGCCGCCCTCACCGCGCTAGGTGAGTCCCCCCCCCAGCCTCCCGAGCTGGCTACTGCTGGTGGAGCACGCGTGTAAAGGAACGCAGGACGTCGCCCTCGCCGCCCTCACCGCGCTAGGTGAGTCCCCCCCCCCCAGCCTCCCGAGCTGGGTACTGCTGGTGGAGCACGCGTGTAAAGGAACGCAGGACGTCGCCCTCGCCGCCCTCACCGCGCTAGGTGAGTTGCACTTACAAGTGTATAGTCTTCTCCGCGCGTCACCGCCCGAGACCAGCTGAAGCAGTGCTCATTGTTGCAATCGAATTGTCGGCAACGAATAATTCTCTGGTTCTCTATTCTTCTGAGGCGCTACGTCGCGGTCAAAACGCATTCTGGCACGAGATGCATTGAAGTGAGTGGACTTTTCACAGGTCTGTGAGACGCAGCGATCGTCTTTACGATATAGCGGCGCGGAATGTAATGAATTATGAAGCCCGCACCGCACATACTGGAGAAGGAAAACTCCACACACAAACCCGGAACGGGGTCTCCGTCAGGCACGAGTGACTGGTTACAAAACGTGCGGCAGACTCCTGCAGCCGACCTGGCTCCGCACGTATCGACTCGTCGTTCCTGTGGAGTCAGCCAGGAAGGCCGAGAGGGCGGCGCAGGTCCTGGGCAGCCCTGTGTTTTCCATAATTGCGTCCCAGGCATCGCAGTGTCTCTGGAGAGCGTGCAAAAAGCCATGCCGCTCCCGTATCGGCTTATACAGCCATGAAAAATCTTGCCTCAGACACTGAATAAATCTGACACAGACGTATGAGGCCAATGATGATGACCGCACATACACAGAATGCTGACTTCGCTGGACGCATTTACTGCTGACGAGGCGACGATGCCCACGCTGCCTGCACAATGTAAACACGATTCGTCATACTCGTCATAGAAGAATAACTTATTAGAAGTTCAGGCCTAAAAGTCGGTCACGAAGTTTGCCGAAGAACACCATAAATAGAAAATCCACGACTTCCAATCATGCTGATTTGAACCAACTGATTAGCATTTATCAATCTTTCCCGACAAAGGCATGGTTTAGTCAGAATTATTCTACAGTGTGCGACTAACCTAATTTAATTTCCTTACACAAATTCAATTTCTTGTTTCTCATTTCTGCAGACTCAGCCCCGGAGCAGGCAGTGGTGTGGGAGCGCGCGGCGCGGTTGCTGTCGCTCGCCACCAACACCAGCAAGCCGCTGACTGTCAGAGCCGCCGCGCTCGACCTGGCTGTGAGGCGGTCCACGCACTACGCCATGGGTAACGAACGTATATACATGGGTAATACACTACCTACTGATTATACACAGCCTGAGTCTCTTTTTAATTAAAATTACTTTTAATTAAATGTTCTCGGTTAAAAACCATCGAAGACTAATATTCTTGATTTAAATATTCCAGCTTTAGCAGACACAGCGCGGATGCTGCATGAAGTACCAGGCGACCATGAACTGCGCAGAGTGTTCTGGCAGCGACTGCATTCACTAGCGCCCCGACACGAGCAGGTGCGCGTGCTGCTGCGCGCTGTGGCTAAACAACCGCAACTCAACAACTGGGACGCCATGGCCACTGCCGGTAGGTTATCAGACACAGTCGGTACCAGGCGACCATGAGTTGCGCAGAGTGTTCTGGCAGCGGCTGCACGCGCTCGCGCCCCGACACGAGCAGGTGCGCGTGCTGCTGCGCGCTGTGGCTAAACAACCGCAACTCAACAACTGGGACGCCATGGCCACTGCCGGTAGGTTATCAGACACAGTCGGTACCAGGCGACCATGAGCTGCGCAGAGTGTTCTGGCAGCGACTGCATTCACTAGCGCCCCGACACGAGCAGGTGCGCGTGCTGCTGCGCGCTGTGGCTAAACAACCGCAACTCAACAACTGGGACGCCATGGCCACTGCCGGTAGGTTATCAGACACAGTCGGTACCAGGCGACCATGAGTTGCGCAGAGTGTTCTGGCAGCGGCTGCACGCGCTCGCGCCCCGACACGAGCAGGTGCGCGTGCTGCTGCGCGCTGTGGCTAAACAACCGCAACTCAACAACTGGGACGCCATGGCCACTGCCGGTAGGTTATCAGACACAGTCGGTACCAGGCGACCATGAGCTGCGCAGAGTGTTCTGGCAGCGGCTGCACGCGCTCGCGCCCCGACACGAGCAGGTGCGCGTGCTGCTGCGCGCGGTGGCTAAACAACCGCAACTCAACAACTGGGACGCCATGGCCACTGCCGGTAGGTTATCAGACACAGTCGGTACCAGGCGACCATGAGCTGCGCAGAGTGTTCTGGCAGCGGCTGCACGCGCTCGCGCCCCGACACGAGCAGGTGCGCGTGCTGCTGCGCGCGGTGGCTAAACAACCGCAACTCAACAACTGGGACGCCATGGCCACTGCCGGTAGGTTATCAGACACAGTCGGTACCAGGCGACCATGAGCTGCGCAGAGTGTTCTGGCAGCGGCTGCACGCGCTCGCGCCCCGACACGAGCAGGTGCGCGTGCTGCTGCGCGCTGTGGCTAAACAACCGCAACTCAACAACTGGGACGCCATGGCCACTGCCGGTAAGTCGTCTTACATGTTCCTTGATTCTATCTAAGCACTCTCGAGATTCAGTTTGAAATGAACTCGCTTCACTCGTTATTCCTTTCATGGATAATGTAAAATTCTGTGTAAAATGTGATAAATCAATTTTCAGGTACGTCGTCCGTGCTGTGGCGCGATGCGGGGTGGGGTGCGGGCGGGGTGCGCGCGGCGCTGGACTCGGCGCAGGTGGCGGCGGGCGGAGTGCTGAAGCGTGGTGTCGTCTCGCTCGCACTGCTGGACGCGGCCAACCGCACGCGGCCCGCGCTCGCCGTCGACCTGTGGACGCGCGGCATGGACCAGTACTCGCCCGTGCAGGTGGCGGTCGCGCCGGCCAAGGGGGAGGAGGAGGAGGAGGTGGCGGGCGGGCTCGCGCTCGAGGTGCTGGGCGTGCGACTGCCCGGCATCACACTGTTCTCTGGACAGGTATGCAGTTTTGAAACCGATTACTCAGGCAGGCTGATACAATCTACATCGATTACTCCAAGGCCTTCGACAGAATTGACCATAACTTATTTCTAGCAAAGCTACAAGTAGGTAGCTGAAATACGAGGTAACTTGTTTCGTTGGCTCCCCTCCTATGTAGAAAACAGATCATAGGGACTTGCTCTCAATGGTTTCTGTTCAGCTTTAGTCAAAATAACATCCGGAGTTCCTCAAGGTTCATTTCTTGCACCACTGTTATTCACGATTTTTATCAATGACATTTTGTACTGTTTTCAAACATCTAAGTGCGTCTTATTTGCAGACGATAAAATCAGTTAATAATGTAAATAATACTTTATTATATCAGCAAGATGAGTTGTTTTATTTTATAGGCGGAATCTTGTTAATAGCTTAGTACTTAATACAAGCTTAGTGAACTATAAATTTATTTTTTTGTATAATTTGGTATGATTCCCTGAAATAAATAAAATTAAAATACTCTTTGTAGCGAGGCTGATTGATTATGTGTTGACAGTTTGATCAGCTCATTGCGCTATTATGTTCGTCGAAGACAGAATCTCCAACTAGTCATGGTCCTTAGCAAAAAAATACTGTTTTGCTGGCACAGTTGATGCCGCTTTGCTCAGTGATACTAGGGACCATTGTGAATGATTCCATCCGAGGAAATGAAAAATCCATCCACTGGATTTCTAGATGGCGAACCTTCGTTTTTTTGTATGGCACTAAAAAAATAATTCTTCTGGAGCCCATCGTGTGGGGTATCAAATGAAAAGGCTAGACGAGACGATTTCAAAAATATATCATTTTAATACATTTCAGTTGCCCTCTTAGAAAAAAATCAAGTTACATTTTTAAAAGTAGTCAAAATATGCCAAGTTTAAGGTCCAGTAGGTACAAAATGGCTGACATATAGTTTCATAAAAGTATGCCAAATGATCCACCATATCCTTAACTCTAACGTGACGAAAGGAATTTTGAAAATAATAAGATTTAATGTATATTTTGCATTTGGAAAGTAGATCATTGGGAACTGCAGTAGGTTAGTAAGAACTGCTTGTTCGCCTTCAAAAATGTTTAAGATGCTATTCTCCTCATGCATGCTTTTACACTTAAAGATAGATTATGATGTACCGGATCATTTTGAATCTGTAGATACGGTTGTGCCCCGGCCAAGTCGAGTAAAAAGAGGCTTTGCCGTACCATATTTCTCTTAAAGCAGTTTCGGCCAAAGTTGAGACCCCTTTAACTATATATAGTAAAAACAGAAGCCCTAGAGACGTTACATGGACAGCTTAAACTTGGTAACGAAACGACACATATACTGGCCGTATACAGACCACCCCGGAAAAACAAGCTGAACTTTATTAATCAACTTGAAGTTCTAATTACATCAATTCCTGCAACCGATAACCTGATAATCATCGGAGACACCAACATTGACATACTGCACGATAACACGAATCCGACTACAACAAAATACAAAAACACCCTGTGTGGGTACGGCTTACAATGCACGATACCGAGCTCGGAAGTAACCAGGGAGGCGATCGTAGAGGGGCGTCACGAAACGTCATGCTTGGACCACGTGTGGGTGCGAGCGAGACGCAGTCACCTCGCCTCGTCCTATGTGCTTGAGATGCATGCTTCCGATCATCATGCGGTGGGGATAGTGGTGGATTTAGGTACGTGCTCTGACCTAAATTTGAGCGGTAAGAGAGGTAACAATGACGGCCGGACCGAACGGTATGTTATTAGTGACGATTTGGTGCATCAAAAACTCGAAGCCTACGATTGGGCGCAACTACTTCTGATAACGTGTCCTTTAATACTGTATAATAGTTTGTGCTCAGTTTTCGATAAAATATATAAAGAAAGTACTGTATTAATAACCGTGCGTAATAAAAGGAAAACACAACCTTGGATTGATAGACAGTTATATGACATGTTATTACGCAGAGACTACTTATTTAGACAATGGAAAGCTGCACCTAAAAGTATGTGTAAGCGATTGGAGTATACGCGTTTTAGAAATAAGGTAAACAAGTTAGTTAATGAGGCTAAGAATGCGTATAGACAATCAGAGATTAAGAAGTGTCAGGGTGATTATAGGAAGGTTTGGACGAATATTAATTCATGGATAGGTCGAACAAAATGTAATCTTGATGATGTCATAATGAGATATTTAGGCAAAACAGACAGTGTTTACAATATTTGTAGTAACTTTTCACGTACATTCACAAAGGAAATACAGGACATTAAACATAAGTGCGATATAAAATTTTTAGATAGAAATTCCTATATTAGGGAAAGTTTAGTAAGTTTTAGATTTATAAAGGTTAGTTCATTAGAGGTAGAAAAAACAATTAACATGTTATCTTGTGAAAAATCTCCGGGTATGGATGGGATACGGGTAAAAGATATAAAATATTTAAAAGCTCAATTAAGTCCAATTATAGCCAAGTTTATTAAACCGGTATGCGACATTAGGTGCCGATCGGCACCCGAGCGTCAACATTCCGTCAAGGACCGTAGGTGCCGATCGGCACCCGCGATTCTGGCCGTTATTGCGTAAAAACTACGGGTTATTTTGCTTTGGAATGTTTTGACAGATGATTCCTTACGATATTAGCTGTCAAATGAGCCATAGACAATAAAGATTGGATGAGTGAATGGTTTAGAATGAACCGTCAAAGTAAGGCCCCTGCACACCCACTGCACGCTCAAAACGCACGATTTTACGCACGATTTTTCGGAATTTTATCGGTTTTCGAGCAAATTTTTTGTTTCTCATCACTAGAAGCGAGTATCCAAACCCAAAAATAAAAAACCGCTTGTCAATCTGTGCAGGAACAGCTGAGTTTGACGCGGAAAGCTGAAGGTCGATTGCGCGGGGTGGTCGGTGTTGTATGGGGGTTTGTTTTAAGGCTTCTATGGAGTGTCAGGGGTGCAACAAAAAGGGGGAAAATCTAGAACCGCAGACCGGTTAATATGTGTATAAATATGGGTATGTATCCGAATGAGCTGAAGTATGCTATCATACGTCCTATTTATAAAGCTGGGAGCCATCTAGAATATGTTAATTACAGGCCTATAGCGATTTTATCGGTGTTAGATAAAATTATAGAAAAAATCATAGTTGGTCGTATTAGTGGGTTTTTAGAGCGTAACAATATTCTATCTGACGCTCAGCATGGTTTTAGGAGAGGGCGCAGCACCGGCTCGGCATTGACGCGGTTTGCGGACCATGTTAACGATGGCCTCGATTCAGGCAAACAGTTGATTGCTTTATTTATCGACTACAAAAAAGCGTTTGACACGCTGGATCATGATATTTTGTTGCAGGCTATGCGCGAGTGTGGAATCCGTGGACCTATGAATAATTGGTTCAGAAATTATTTAACTAATAGGAAAATCAGAACAGTAATCAACGGTGTGGCTGGTGAAGAGGCTGTCGTTGACCTTGGTGTGCCGACCGGGTCAGTTTTTGGGCCGGTAGGGTATATAATGCACGTTAATGGAGTGGCCAATGTAATTAAGCAATGCCAAGTGTATATGTATGCAGATGATATGTGCCTACTTTATGCCTCAAAAGACGAATCTGAGATACGAAAATGTATACAGGAAGATTTTGAAAGCATAACAAAGTGGGCGCATGATAACGGCATAATCATCAATATTGCTAAAACTAAATGCTTACATATATATTCCCCGTACAATCAACGTGCAAAATTTGTTAATTTAAACGATATAGCCATTATAGGGCACTCGTACGAATGTTTGCATGCTGATAAAGTGCATTGTTGCTGCCCCAGGCTTCAATATGTGGATAAGTTTACTTATTTGGGACTTACCATAGACTCAAGCTTTAGTTGGAAATTGCACATTAGTAATGTCTGCAATAAACTTAGAGCTATTTTAGGAAAGTTTTACCAGTTATGTAGGTTAGTTAATAAAAAAACATTATTTGTAGTATACTTTGCTCTGGCTGACTCAATCCTTAGCTATGGTTTAAGTGTATATGGCCGTACCTTTGATACATACAAAAATGAAATAAAAAAGCTACAAATAAGATTATTAAAGTTTCTTGTAAGTAAAGAGGCAAAGTTAGAATGTAAACAAGATTATGAAAAATTGTTTTCTAAGTGCGGAATATTACCTGTAGACTGTAAAGTGCAATATTTATTAGCTATTGAACATTATTATAGTGATAAATACAAAATAAAGAAAGAAAATAAGTATAACACACGAAGTATTAGAGAATGTAAGCTAATACAACCGAAAGCTAATAACTATTATGGAGAGAGGGTAACCAAATATTTAATACCCAAATTATTTAATAAGCATATTGTACTAAGAAGAGAACCTAGATTTAGTACTATTGGGGTGCTGAAGGCAAAGTTGAAGGGTTCGCTTCTTGATGCCAATCGCTAATCAGCTGATTCACACATGTTATTGCATCGAGTGGCGTATCCACAGATAATGACTGTAGTGCCCCAGTAGGTAGTTAGTTATTGCATGCATGTTAGTAGTATAAGTAATTAGTTTGTTTAAGGTAGGTCTAAGAGAAAAATCACAAGCGCATCTCGCCATCAAACTGTTTAGTTTGGCGAGTAAATATAAGTGTTTCAAAATTGTACTTACCTATTAAAAATAAATTGAAAAAAAAAAATATATATATGTTGGATAAAAATTGAAATATTTCATTTAGCAGATATAGAAGCTCTAAATGGAGTAAAATACTTAGTTTAAGAATAGAAAAAAAAAACAATTAACTATGTGATTTTATGTGAATATACAGGATTACCATTTTAAATTTACAGCGAAACAGCATTCACTGCAGTTTTAACATGTTAGTGTTTAGTGTATAAATATGAAATAATTCTATAGTTATTTCGTACCGACGACGTCGTGGATTGCACAACTTTTCTGGTGGAGTTGCGGAGTTGGCTGCCTTTAACAAAATATATCTTGCAAGTAGTATAAGTATACCTATGATTATTTGTTTTTGCAATTATTTTATTTCGGTCGCTCAAATAGCCCATATTTGACAACTTTCAGATATAACGTTATTTTTCGTTGATGATGTGTTTTTTAGTATGGGCTGTCAAATATGGCTTATTGGAACGACTGTACTCTAAGTCAATATTTTATGTACGAAAACTCTAATTTTTTTGCGGTAGATTTAATGAGTGGTGAGACTTGCTTTTTTTTGAGTTATGTTTTGATGGTATCTTATATCTTTGCATAAGGCTTTTTTGATCTCACTTCATTCATATACCAAGGTACATGTCGTCTAAAAGTGCTTGAGAAGTTTTATGGTCGGTCGAATGAGTAACAGATTTAAGGGAATTTAATGAATTTTTGAAATATTGAATGTTTATTTTAATGACTGTTTGGGTCCTTAACACACAGGTTTCAAATGTTATCCAAAATATCGTTATTCTGGGTGTCGAAATTGGCCTGAACTGTTTCGAGAGAAACAATTTTGTTTAATTTAATCATTCATTGTACCTACACAAAAATAAATATAGCACAAATACAAAAATAAAAACGACACAGCAGGCACTACTTATTTCTAACAAGAATTTTTCTTACAGTGGGCCTACTAAACCGAGATAGCATTCATGAGTAGAGCAACATGGTACCTATGGCAAATACGCTCTTTACTCGACTTGGCGGGGGCACAACCGTGCCCGCAGATTCAAAATGATCCGGCACATCATAATCTAGCTTTAAGTGTAAAAGCAAGCATGAGGAGAATTGCATCTTAAACATTTATGAAGGCGCACAAGCAGTTCTTACTAACCTACTGCAGTTCCCAATGATCTACTTTCCATTGCAAAATATACATTAAATCTTATTATTTTCAAAATTCCTTTCGTCACGTTAGAGTTAAGGATATGGTGGATCATTTGGCATACTTTTATGAAACTATATGTCAGCCATTTTGTACCTACTGGACCTCAAACTTGGCATGTTTTGACTACTTTTAAAAATGTAACTTGATTTTTTTCTAAGAGGGCAACTGAAATGTAATAAAATGATATATTTTTGAAATCGTCTCGTCTAGTCTTTTCATTTGATACCCTACACGATGGGCTCCAGAAGAATTATTTTTTTAGTGCCATACAAAAAAACGAAGGTCCGCCATCTTGAAATCCAGTGGATGGATTTTTCATTTCCTCGGATGGAATCATTCACAATGGTCCCTAGTATCACTGAGCAAAGCGGCATCAACTGTGCCGGCAAAACAGCTTCCGGGTGATATTTGAGTTTTGACCGTACCCGCTTAGACTAAACTGTTTTGTTTATTCAATTATGAATGGTTCGCAGTCGGAGCTGGTGAGCCTGGTGTGGTCGGGGTCGGGCAGCACGCCGACGCGCGTGGTGCGCGCCGCGCTGCCGCTCTCCTCGCGCGCGGCGACGCTGCCGCTGCTGGGGGGGGTGGCGGCCACACTGCGCGCCGCCGCCGCCACCGCCATCGCCATGGACGCCAGCGCCACCGTCAGCCTGTGGTCCGTATACATTCATCTATTTATTGGTGACCATTAAAATTATTTAGAAATCATTCATTATTGTCAAATAACAAAAACCAATTCTTCTACTTCTTCGGGACACCAAGTCGTCCAACAACCCGTTGAACCCTGGTGTCAGAATATTTCAACCGTCTACTGCAAGTAGTAGGCCTCTGACATGGTTGTGTAACGACCGCCATCATAGACAGCAACCGGGACCGACAGCTTAACGTGCCCATCCGAAGCACGGCACCATCTTACTTGCAAACAATCAGGTGGTTCAGCCTACAATGTCCTAACCAGACCGAGAACAAATTTATAAAATAATAATTATGAGTGATCCCACCGGGATTTGAACCCAGAACCTTCTGCGTCGCAGGCATTTGTACTAATAACTATGCCACATCGGCTGTCGAAATATACAGTTTGATTTTACATTAAAACAAAAATAATTATTTTGCAGGGTTTGCGTAACAACTAAAAAGATAACTCTGTATGTTACAGGTCTCGCACGGCGGCGGCGAAGCTGGACACGCGCGCGGCGGTGGCTGCGAAGGCGTCGGTGTACGTGTCCGCGCCGTGGGGGCACCTGCGTGTGCGCGCGTACGCGGACGCGCCCGCCAGGCTGCGCATCAACGCAGACCTCGACTTCTACGATAAGGTAACTATTTCGTTATTACAAGCGAGCAGCCTCGTTGTCTCGTTGAAAATTACGTGGCTCACCCGAGACAGTGCAAGGTCATGCTCGGACAAATGCACGTGGGCCGAGTCGAAATTAACGCGCTATTGGCTATTAGTTTATTGAGGTGTACAAATTTGAGCCATATGAGTGTATGCCCTCGTTGATGTGAACGCACCTATTTGCAAAAATTTAATTAGTATATATTTTAAAATAAACATTTGTTACATTTCTGCTATAATGAAATTGCTCAAACACACATTTTAGCATGTCAGTAACAGTCGATCGTTGTGTTTGCAGGTGTCTCTCTGCGTGCGCGCCCGCGTGAAGACTCACGCGTACTCGCGCAACGCGACGCTCACCTCGACGCTCGGCGACCGGCAGTGGCGCGTCACCAGGCGCCGCGGGAACAAGACGCGCCGCGCCGGGAGGACGCTCGCGCTCGGCAGGGACAACGACCTCGCCTGCCGCACGCTCGCACCCGCCACCACCACCGCCGGCGGTGATAGTTAGTGCGCAGTACGCGTCGCACTCCAAACAGTTTGTCCATTTATACCACCTATCCACACACGTTTACTGGACACCTTGCATCGACGACTGGAAATGCGAGCGTGCAATAACTGATTCGTACGGGTCATACCATTAGAATTTATTTTATTTTGTTTATACCGAAGAAAAAAACTTTTAGAAGTGTCAGTGCGGCTCTGCCCCATTGCGAGTCGATACTGACGAGTAGTCACGAGCTGGTTATGAACAACTCTATCGAACAAACATGGATCAAAATATAATAAAATGTCTAAATATTAACATATTATTTTCTTGTGCCTTGGAAGTTATGCTTAGGATCTTTTCATTCACTTTTAGAAAGAGTTAGAATTATTTTTCCATCTTCTTGTATTTTGACCAATGTAAACTTAGTTTTCAGTTTCAAGCATTTATAGAATAACACCTATGTTTTCCATTTTCTTTACATTCTCAAAGTCTATTCCAAAATATTACGTTATAAGAGATTATTTGTACCTACTAGGTAGTTCTAAGTTGATAGTCACAAAATGTTAAAGTTGCGCTGTAAAGTTTTATGAATCTCAACTAAATATTTTCGTAAGTAATATTTTATACACACGTTAAAACAAGAGTTTCTAAATTATTTAACTATAATATTTATAATGTTCGTGATATTTACATTATAAGAAAACATGTTATTATAATTTATACGGTGTAAAAAAATGCTACAAATATTTTAAGGGTGAAACTTTCATAAGAATACAGAAATATTATAAATAAAATAATATATAAATAATTTTGAAATGTGATTATCTAAAATATTTTTGTATGGGAGGTCCATTATTCTACTTTTTTTCATTATTCGGCGTGTCTTGAGATGAAACTTGTATATGTTACATACATGGGCTCACCTTTCACCCCTTAAAATATTAACAACATTTGTTTAAATTCTGTATTTTATTCTAATGTTTAGTCAAGTTGAAACCATTTAAGTGCCTGTTATGATGAGATGTGAATATCAATGAAACCAAATGGTAGGATAGTAAATACATAAATATACTGACTTCATAGGTTACTTTGCTATTTAATTATAAGTAAGAATCTCAATAAACAAGTTTTCTTTTCTAGTACTTTTTTATTTTATTTTCTATTTACAGTTGATTTCACCAAAAAATTCATTTCATAAAAATGTTTTTTGTAAGGTCAATCAGGAACCGTATCATAGACAAGTAGATGTGTTAAAAAACAAAAACTCGACTGCGGTAATTTTGAAGTAGTATTTTGCTGTACAAATTCGCCATTATGAATTAATGAATTTTAAAAAGCCAGTGTCACTCGCACTGCTGAGATGTTAAAATCAACTATCCGTTTGGGCTGTAGCCCGTGAAAAAATTTTCTTATCCACATACATACGTAACATAACCCTCCTTTTGAGGCAGTCGGGTACAATTTGGTATCCAGTACAATTTGCCCAAGGTTTAACTGATTTAAAACATTCTTCCTTGTTAGTTATTGTCGTTAATTCATAATGTGGTTTCCCAATCACTTGCGTATACAGTCAGTAAATTTTAATTCACTATAGTGTCAAGATGACAAAATTATAATCGGACATCCAAATACTACACTACTCTCTGCACAGTAGCTTAATTTCATAAACACAAGGACATGAACTTGACTCAACATATCCGTGAGTTAGAAGTGTTCTAGAACCGCGATCGAGACGTTATTAGCAACGACCTTGCAAAGACTTATCAAAACCTACTAGAACTAAAATGGGGCTCAGAAAAAAATGAGTTTTGCGCAAATCATATAAAGAAAGGGTGTTGATAATTAACAAACAAGAAATGAGGTAAGTTACTCATGATTTTGTCGGCTCATCTGTTTTCGGGACATCATAACATAGTGGATAAATGCGGAAAATAAAATAGATGAAACCAGAGCGTTAACAAAAAATGAGCTAGATGTCACTGTTAGTTTCCTAAAACGCAGTAATGATGTGTCAACAGCACGTAAACACATGAAATTGTGCAATAACAAAATAATGGGTTGGGTAAGGTTAGGTTAGGTTAAGTTAGGTTAGGTAAGGTTAGGTTTTTTTTTTTTGTTTTTGTTTTCGTGGAAGGAGGTAATCTTCAAAGATACCATAGGCCCGGGCGTTATGGCATGCCCGATTCCGCTGGGAAGGTGACCCAGCGACCTACGGACTAAACCCTCCTCCCCTTCAGATTATCGTTAGTATTAATCCAACGATTTGGTCTGGTATGCATAATGGGACTCTGATATTTTTACATTGTTCTTTACAATTTCGAAAGTTACTAAACTAGCGCATGCACGTACACGTCGCATTTGGTTAAGTAAATGCGATGTGTACTAACACTTACTAATTATATTACATAGATATGTGTTTGTTTTGTTTTTTTTGTTTTTTATTGTTTTTTTTTTTTTTATAGTTACATAAATTAAATAAATTTCCCTCCTTGACTAATTTTACATGAATCTTATTTCTAGCATGTTATTTCTAGTATCTTATTTTTAACTACTTCTATTGCTTAAACTATATACCTAATCAATTTTGAGCCATTTTCTTTGCCTAATGTGGCATGAACCTTATGAGCATATTCCAGGAATATTTGAAGCGTCGTCATTGACAATGGCAGGTAAGTTTTCTATGGTTAACTTGGTATCCATTCTGCATTCACAGTCAAAACGCATTGCCCCAAACCTTGGGCAGTCTACAAGTGCATGTATTACATCTTGTATCGTTTCCTTGTCGCAACTGCAGAATGGATTATCAAGCAGTTTAAAGCGGTGCAGGTATTGACGAAATGCTCCGTGCCCTGTGAATATCTGTGCCAGAGAGTTGGTCATTTTAAGCTTGCGCAAAACCTTGTAGGCCTGTTTAATGTCGGGAAAGAACGTTTTAGTGATAGCGCCCTGCGTTGAGTCAGTGTACCTACTTTGCCAGTTGGCTAGGGCATTATCCCTTATCAGCCGTTTTGGCAGAGATAGTGGGAATTTATCGTACACAGGCTTAGTCTTGCTCTTCAAAGCGGCTTGCTTCGCTAATTCATCAGCTCTTTCATTTCCAGGGATGCCAGCATGAGCTTTGATCCAGAAAAGTCTGATTTCGCCGCCTAGCATCGTGATGTCATTGATCAAGGTCTGTATCTCAGCAACGATGGGGTGCACAGAGTCAGGATCACACAAACAATCTAGTGCCGATCTTGAGTCGCTTATTATATTGCATTTCCTGTATTTTTGGTATTTAGTCATGTGACTTACTGCCTTGGCTATTGCCACCAACTCGGCTTGGTAAACAGAGCAGAAGCTATCCAATTTCATTTTAAATGATGTCGATTCCGTCTCCCCACTCCAGCAAGACAACGCTGCCCCTACCTTACCCTCTATCTTACTTCCATCCGTGTATAATTTTGGCCAGTCGTTACTAATCGCAGCTATGTCTTCCTCTGAGTTAATATGCTCGTAAGAAAGCCTTATTCTTTTTGCAGGGTGTGGCAGCATCGATGGGCTCACTCGTTTTTCTAACTGTCTATCTGCAAGTTCCTCCATGGGTTTTCCTCTTTTGACTTCGTACAGGGCTGCCTGCTCCTTAGCTCTTAGGTCCAACGGTATTATTTGGGAGTCCCTACATTGTACAACATAGTATTGTACACCATAATACTGGCCGTCAGAGTAATGTACGACGTGATGAAGCACGACATGGTGGATGGAATCAAAACAATGTCGCCATCCATCACCCCGTACCGAAAGTGCACGGGGGTGGATTGCACGACATGATGGTTGGAGACATCACGTGTTGTGGTAGAATAGTGATGTGACTAGATCGATAATATTATATGCATTTCTAGCTTAATCGATATTGTTTTTAAATAAAATATGTTCTTAAGTAAGCTTGGTCGCTCACTTCGTTCGCTCCAGGGGGTCACTGTTCTAACCTAACCTAACCTACTGTGTCGGATTTGCGTTGAATGTGGTTTTTTTTTTACTGCGGCTTGTGCGCGCGCTTTGTGGGGGGGCTTCGCCCCCCCCGTCCCCCCCTCCGTGGGTTGCCTTACATGTCATGTTCGAATAATTAATCGATAAGTCGATCAAAGTCAACACTGTCACATCACTACATCCGCTGTGACGTCATTTGTTTTGATTCCATTTCCACCCCTGTACATTATCGGTCCGGGCCCGTATTTCAAGACCATCCATCCATCATGGCGTACAATGATCTGCTGTACAATACGCTGCCGTGCCTTAACCTGCTGTGCATTGAGTATGTCGTGCATTGTGGTTCCCCTTATTTGGGCCAGAAGGGTGCTAGATGTTAGCGAAACTGTTTTGTGCGCTTTGCTTATTTTTATGCAGAACAGCCTTGTTAATTTATTCAGTAGTTTTAGCAAGAGTTGTTTTTCAGTGGCTTTTGCCCATATACTGGCAGAGTACAGGATAGTGGGTTCCACTACCGCCAAATAGATGGTCCGCACTATTTCCGAGTTCAGTCCCCATTGTGCTCGAGCAGCCTTAGAAACCATTTTATAAAGGTTGAGAGCCTTTTACACACCTTCAAGATGTTTTTGAAGTTAAGGTTCCTGTCGATTTCGAGACCAAGGATTTTTAGGGAGTCGGTGAACTCGATTGTAGTCCCCTCCATGGTTATTTTGGGAACGTTATACTTGAGCTTTTTCGTGACGAGGATGGCTTGAGTTTTATGTGGTGCGAATTTCATCTTGTGTGCCTTGCCCCATTCGGCTACGATTGCCAGAGTCTCGTTGATCTTGCACTCTACCTCTTCTCCGGTGTTTCCAATGCCGATTATCAAAATATCGTCAGCAAATGCTTGAATATGTGCCGGCATTTGTGACGAGCGTCTAAGTAAGGGATCCAACTGGACATTCCACAAAATTGGTCCGCATGTTGATCCTGAACACAGCCCTTGTTAGTGGATTTTCCAATTGTGGCTCCCGCGTAGTTCAGCTGTATCTCTCGGTTCGACAAATAGCTGGTAATCAGTTTTAGTATCGATCTATCGATTTGTTTGTCCTGAAGCTCACGAACGATGACTGGCCACCAGGCATTGTCAAATGCCCCCTCTATGTCAAGAGATACTATAACGACAATTTTCTTACTAGAGAGACCGCGGTATACGATGGTCATTGCATCATATAAGGCATCTTCCGTGCTGCGCTGAGGTGTAAATCCATATTGCAGACCATTCAGTTTGTTTTCACTTCCCAGCTGCCATTGAAGCCTATTTACAAATAGTTTCTCAAGTATCTTCCTAGGACTGGTAGAAGTCCAATAGGGCGGTATGACTTTGGTTTTGCGTAGTCATCTTTCCCGGGTTTCAGTATTACTTTAATGACTGCTTTCTTCCATATGTCGGGAAAATAACCTGCTCCGAAACACTTATTATAAATGGCTAGGAAGATAGCTTTGTCCACATTATAGGCCCTTTGGCAGATATCCGACGTTAATCCATCCCCCCCTGGGGCTTTTTTTGGATTCATTCTGCAGAATATTTGGCCTACCTCCTGTTCGGTGAAAGGTATAAACTCTTTAGGCAAGTTGTCTGCCTGATTTAGGCTGTGTATTATGTTGAGATATTCTTCTCTTATTTCTTTCTGTTCCTGCGAGTCAGTGACTTCTGTGTCCTCGGGGTAGAACGTATCCGCCAGTAATTTTGCAGAATCCTCCGGCGTTAACATGCCTCCAGTTTCGTTTGATCGGAGTAGTTGGTCATGACTCTTCCTCGAGCAGTGTTTTATAATCCGGTATGAGCATTGCCAAACATTTTCTCTTTCTTGCCTTGAGCAAAAGTCCATCCAGCTTTGTGTGATCGCTTTTTCAATGCTAGTTTTGAAGTCCTCCTTTGCTGCATTGTATTCTTCTATTACGAATTTCTTCCTTCTCGGATTTGCTTTGCGGATTCGCTTTCTGATTCTGATTACCTCTTTTTTCTTTGCAATTAGTTCTGGAGTCCACCAGAGACCTTTGTCCTGAGTTTTAGTCGTACTAGGTATGCTAGGAATGCTTTTTTCACAGGCTGTGCTGATTGCCTGCGTATATTCCTTGACTACGTTTTCTATATCCTCGTTGATATTTATGCTGGCTATATGGTCCTCAGTGATCTGCCTTCCCCGCAGCTCTTCTTTTAGGTTTTGGGAGAATAGTGCCCAATCAGCCTTTGCCGTGTTAAATCGCCTTGTTGTGGTTTTGGTTATGTTTAGTTTTCGTATAAAATGGGCGCGCGGTGCTGGCAACACTGCTCTGTCATCTTGTCACGTCCTCTGCCGTCGCCCGCATCGTGGATGCGAAGTTTAATTATAAATAAGTAATTTAGTGTGCTTTCGGTTTTCTCGTGTGGTTTTCCTGTTCGGTGGGAAGTGAACCAAGTGATTTTGGTTCCGGCTTTTGATTGAGGCCAACGTGGTCGCCGGTAACATAACCTCACTTTGAGTCGTCGCTCGCGTCGCGGCTGCCGATAGCCATATATTTTTGATTGTTTTCTTGATTGGGGCCAACGGGGCCGATTCCTCATTCGGAGAGGAATCTTTAGTTGTTTTGTGTTGAAAACATTGTTGATGTCGAACTGTGAACTGGTGAATGGTGGAGTGATGAACTGAGGTGAAGCCAAAACTGTCGGAGGGACGGAGTGCCACACGAGCTGGTGCCCGGGTGCAGTAAGTCTAGTACCTAAGTCCCAATCCAAAAGTCTTCCTCAAACCTGATACCTATTTTTCCTGTCAAAACTAGACTTACAAGGAAACGACGGCGTCATCGTTCGCTCGGTAAGCAATTCGTTGCTGGGCCCTGTTTAAGTAGATTTTGGAAACAAGAATTTCTCGGCCGGAAAGTTTCCGGGCAGAATTCTCTCATTAAATTTATTTTATTTAGCTATAGTAAAGAGCACTACGAATCGTAGTCAAATGTTGTTCGAAGCTGATCGACCATTTAGTTTTAGATTTTAAGATAACTTTAATTTGCTTCCACTGCGCTAAGATCAGCTTCGGAATCAAACATTTTTGGTAGCAGAGCGTGGTTGCTTTATTGCAACATAGTTAGCCGTAATTTAGTATTAAGCGTGTTTTTATATTACCCACATATTTTATTAATTTTGGAAAATATTGTTTCGGTTTTTGTGACTGTATTGTTTGCCTAATGAACGGTACCTTATCGGTAAGGTCTAGGCCAGTCAACTAACATTTATTTTGTGGTATTTGTTTATTGGTTTTCGTTTTATTAAGTCGAGTGTGTAAAGTTGGTAACATGGCTCCTCGATCGCCAGGTATAAGGCTGCTATAAAGACAGAATTAAGGTGGTTTACTACCACAGCGGCAATGATCGGCCGCGAGGACCGGGAGGACGCGCTCTTGAAAAGTGCACTACAGGCAGATGAACGGGTTCGGGTTGTGTCGGAACACCTCACAGAGTGCCTCATGCTCCTTGAGGAAGCTCCTAACCCTGAAGATAAGGAGCTGGTTGAGGGCGACGTAAGCCAGTGCTTGGAGCTGGCACAGGACATTGCGCAGGCAGCTGCGGACATATCTAGGCGACGTGACGGAAAGGAAAAGCCATTCCGTGGTAAAGTGGGACAAGGATTACAGGTGCCACTTCCGCCTGTTACAGTTCCAGTCTTTGCAGGCGATTACGCCGACTGGCCGGCGTTTGAGGACCTGTATAGCAGTGTGGTCCACACACGGACGGACATAACGCCGGCGTACAAGATGGCTCAGCTGATGTCCAGGCTACATGGAGAGCCTCATGAATTGCTGACGCATTTGGCTGTCTCGGATAGCAATTATGAGGTGGCGTGGAAGATCCTTACCGACCGGTATCGAAACAAGCGCCTGATTGTAGACAGGCTGTTAGACCAGTGGCTGTCAATACCAACCATAACGCGAGTACGGACCTCCGCGAGAAAATCTTCCACCCAGTCAGTGTCGCGGTCAGCGCACTAGAGCGACAGGGTTTGCCAGTGGCGGGCTACGGTTATATCTTGGTCACACGGTGCTTCGCCGCCTGCCGAGCGAAATGGTCGCTCGATTCGAGCAGCTACATGGGGCAAGTCCTCGGACCACCTCCCGACCTACGAGGATCTGAAGTCGTTCCTCGAGGCCGAAAGCAGGCGAGTGGACGTCCAGGCTGGTGAAGCCCCTCGCAAGGAGACCTCTGCCCCTCGCCACCCGGAACGGCCGGGTGTACCGGCGCGACGACGCAACAGTGGGCAACCCAAGCGGTACAATATCGCATTGGAATAATTCCCTGGAGCCTTATCAGAGGATTTTTTGTGGCCGGCTGAGTGACGGTGAGCTTTTCTCCAGCGTTCTTTATTGCTTCACCAAGAATACCTCGATCGTTGTCTGTGTCACAGGTGATGAGTACCTTTTGGTGTTGCATTTTGCGTAAACCGTTCACTCCGACACCCAATTGGACTACGTCGATTTTGTCTTTTATCTTTTGGACAACGTCGTTGCTTGTGTGTCTCGGGTCGGCTGACTCTATAATCAAAGGATATCTTGGTCTGTTCAGTACTTCAGCAAACGAACGTGTGTGGTTGTCATGCCTTGCTTTGACTAGTGGAGGCTCAGATTTCTCCTTCTCGTGATGTTCCTGTCTGAGTGGGTTTGTTCGTGGTTCTTTAGTACTGTTCTTTGGGTCCAGTGATCGTTCCTCGCCATTTAAGGTGTCATGCTGTACGCCTCCTTCCAGAAGCTCCCTTCGCATTTCTTCTATGGCCGTTCGTGTAGGTCCATTTACCTGAACAATGGTTTCTTTCAGCGTTTCAATGCCGATCTTAAGAGCATCTATACTCGCTGAATTTGTTCTCTGTAAAATTTGCACTTCTTTTTGGATTAAGTCGCCCAGGCGCATTCCCATTTTATTTAGGTTATCATTGTGAGCTCTGCAGTTTTCAATAATCGGCTGTAAATTTGGAGCTATAGTCGTAATTGGTGTGGTGACGAGGACCTCTTGGATAGTCTCCCTTATTTCTTCCAGGTCAAGGCATGGCGCTTCCATAATCTTCTGCGAATATGTGCTGTTTTGGATGGATCGCTCAAGCCGAGCAATGTCTTGGTGAATAGCACGCAGCTCCAGGAGTAAGCCCTCCTCCACAGGTGCCTGAATACCATCCTGAGGTTTTCTTTGCACGAGGGCTGTCACTGACGCTGATGCGGATGTGGTTTTCCAGTCGTGCAGGTATGAGGACATCGAGTTTACAGCTACTCCAGTGTCGACTGCTCGCTTCCTTAATTCGTTTAGCGGATTGCAGAGATCTCTAGTTATTATGACTCTAATTGCCTCCTGGTTTTCGTTCTGGTCCTTTTTGAGAGCGCTGATCTCAGTTTTCAGCTCGCTTATGTTGTCCAAATTCTTTTGTAAGGCTCGGGAGTGATTTTGAGCTAACCTTCCAGTAGCAGTTGCCACCTCCTGCTTTAACCTCTGATATTCTATTATATGGTGTGCCCGAGAGTCAGCCAGACGAAGGATCATTTCGTACAATGTATGCAGAGCTGAAACCGTTGCCTCTCTTATGTCCTTTCTTAGGTTCCCGGATGCTTCTAGTTTCTCCTTGGCTTCCTGGAGTATACGATTAGCATTCCGAGGGAATTCACTCAGGATCATGCGGTTACCCGCTACTGTACGAGTTGAGCAGTCCGAATAGTGGGCGGCGCCCGAGTTGTTTGACGCTGTTTCATTTCCTTGAGCCTCGTCATCATCACTCATCTCTGCAACAGCCCCAGCCGCTTCTACAGCTTTGGCCTGTTTGATTTGAGTTCTTATTCGAAGGAGAGAGTCTCGCCTTAGAGGTTTCGCTGTTGTTTCCTCCTTGTTCTTTGCCATTCCGTCCTGGGAAGAGATAGAGTCTTCAGCCAAAATAGAACCCAACTCATTGTCACCATTATCCGTCAAGGGAAGTGGCAGCTCCTGTCCGTCTGTGGTCTCCGGGTTTCTAGGGAATGGTGTCGAGGTGAGTAGCGTGGTCGGTAGAGGGTCGGGGAGGCCCAAGTCATAATTAATTGAGCAGCCCGGTTCCGTCTGGGCTATGTTGGACACCTCTCCATGCTCTCATGCGATGCGATGGTTATTTTCCCCTTCGACATCATTACGTTGGTGCTCAGTCTTTGATAGCTCCATGTTTACTATTTCAGTGATAGGACTAGGTTCGCTAGGTTTGACTGGTGTAATTATTCCTGGTGTGGGGTTGCTCTCCGGCTTCCTTTGTGCTTGTTGTTTTTCTTTGGGTTTAGCCGTTTGTGCTTGAGGCTTGTTGGATTGAGGTTTGTTTTTGGCCTTAGGGCCAGCCACATTTTTCCCCAACTTCCCTCCTCTGCTGCTGGCTGACGTGGAGCTTGCTGTTGACATTCTGGTTATCTGCTCTGATGGCTCGCACAAAAATGACTCCCAAATTACAGCAGCGAAAAAATTTTTCGGTTATCTCAAACACATACAGAGATAAAGGCCCCTTATTAATGGCTCTAGGTAGAGCTAATTTAAAGCAATATTCAGAAAGAACACAGCAAGTCCTTCAAAATGACACCTCTCTCGGTTCGCTAGCCCTTATGGTTCCGGCGCTATGCCCATCCGTACATATCCGTACATTAAACAAGATGGCCGCCGAAAATGTACAACCGACTGTTATTCCGGAACCGGTTGACCGATTTTTATGATATTGGTCTTGAATTTTAGCTGAAGGGAGGGCCTAATTATTAAACTTAATTTGGTTGGGTTTCAGCACCTGAAAATTTCAGTTTCCGAAAATGGTCCTAAAGAGAATTGACCTATGCGCTTCAGAAGAAGGTGACTAACCAAAAACAATGGTGCCAACCCCAGGTCTCTACGACGCCTGGTTCGGGCGCTATGGCTGTTTAAAGAAACTCAAAATGGCCGCCCGAAATGTCAAACCGTGTGTTTGGGGGCCTGTAGCGCCGGTTCCCGTGGTCGGAGAACCCTGGTGTTTGGGTTGTTTTCGGATATTCTTTGCAGTTCTAGCCCCTGATATGATTTTCAGGAGCCCGAAAATTTCGGCGTCAGAAACAGCTGAAAGTTACAGGATAGGTAGATAACAATAAACAAAGCCTAAATACAAAATTTCAGGTTCCTGGGACATAAGGTTCCAGAATTGCAGCAGCCCCAAGTAAAACAAGATGGCCGCCGAGCTGTCAGATGATGACTTTGGGCGTCGATTGCGCCGAGACTACTGGTCCGAATGACACAATATGGGTATCTGGTGGCTCGGCTCGACCACCCAATTCGATTGAGGCGGCTTTCAGGGTAAAAAAGTTTCAGGCTCTGAAAATGCCTGAAACTTGAAAAATCTTTAAAAATAGGTGTCGTGATGAACAATATTGAAAACCAAAAATCTCTAAGACTTCCGGTAACCGAGCAATCGAGATTTCAAATTTAGTACCAAATTTTAGAAAATGTACGGAAATGTCAAAATCGTTGTTATAAACGTTAGAACCCCGGTGTTTGGGGTTAATCTAGACCAAAAAGTGGTAAACAACTCATTAATAGAGTCAAAATAATTTTAGGACTTGTATTTTCCGAATTAATAACAATAAACATTAAAAAATCGATTACTCAGTAACCTTACGCCTGAAAATTTTGAAAAAAATATGACAATTACAACAAAACAAGGGCACACGACGTTAAACACAAATTTTTGAAAATTATCAACGCCTTTGGTAGATATGGCTGAAAATCCTGAAAATATAGGTTTTCAGCTATATCTCGGTAATTAAAAAGCACAAAATTATAAAATAAATAACATAAAGTCTCTAAGTTAGGTTAGGTTAGGTTATGTTAGGTTAGGTTATGTTAGGTTAGGTTAGGTTAGGTTAGGTTAGGTTAGGTTTTTTTTTTTTTTAACAACCAATGGAAAAATCCTGCATGGGACCCTGAGAATGGATGGCTCAGGAGTGTCAGACTCTTACTGACTAAAACCCTTGGTCGTTATTACTTTTAACCCTTGACATTTCGGATCAAGGCCTTTTTATATCTTTTTTATTTTTGTTTGCATTTCTTTTCAAAATTTACATAATTTTCTTATCTAATCTAATAATAATACATCATATTTTCTTTTCTTGTCGTTTTTTCATTATTGCTATTTATATATATTCGCTATACATTAAAATGCATATACAATAAATAAAATAACAATTCCAATTTGTCTACATTCCGTGTCAATATCTTGATATCTGTTTAAATACATATTCTCTATATTTCTATATACAATACATACAACAGTTTATCACTTGTTCCTTTCAATTACCTGTTTTGCTACTTCTTTACAGTATTTCAGAAACTTATTTCTCACGGTTTTGTCGTTCATTATGTCGGATATATTGTCCACACTTATGGTTTTATCAATTTGGCTTTCTAAGTCGAAGCGTTCGCGACCATATATTGGGCATTCAGTCAAAATGTGGACAATGTTCTCCTCCTTCACGGGATCACATGGGCACGACGGACTCTCCTTGCACTTGAACCGGTTCAAGTACTCGGAGAATCCCCCGTGACCTGTCATCACCTGTACAATAACGGGGTCTATGTCTATCTTCCTCATTATCTTATATGCCGCGTCGGCGTTTGGGAAGAATATTTTAGTCACAGATGCTGTTTCTTCCATCTTATAGCGTCTATTCCATTCACCAAGCGAGCCCATTCGGATTTCTCGCTTGGCGAATGAAACAGGGCATTTGTCATAGTGAGGTTTTGTTTTCAATTTCAGTGCTGCGTCCTTCGCCAACTCGTCTGCTCTTTCATTTCCCTCCATCCCCACATGTGCTTTGATCCAAAAGAGTTTTATTTCTTTATCTCTGTTTTTGCACGCGGTTAAGTTGGATCTTATTTTGACCGCGAGGGGGTGGAGAGAGATGCCGTTTGCAACTAACTCTAATGCTGATTTGGAGTCACAGTATATGCTGCATTTTGTTGCTTTATGATTAAGAGCTAAATCTGTGGCTCCAAGGAGAGCATAGAGTTCTGCCTGAAAAACAGTACAGAAGGGCTCTAGTTTAAATTTTTTGGATTGTGTTTCCACACCACCGTCCCTCAAGGTCAGTGCTGCGCCAACCTTCCCCTCAATTTTACTACCGTCAGTAAATATTTGCAGTTGATATTCGGTATGCTGGTCCAATTCTGTACTGTCCATCACGCTGCCTATTTCTATTTCTGACTGTTCAGCCGGATGTGGTGACTCCATAAAAGGCACCGGTTTCTCCACCTCTCTGTCTCCTACCACCCGCTGAGAATAACCTTTCTTTATTTCAAATAAAGTTGCTGCTTCTCTATTATATCTAACGGAAGCAATCCCGCGAGTGTTAGGGCAGAGTTTAGTGATACAGTTTTATACGCTTTTACAATTTTTTGTGCGAAACCACGCTGCACTGCATTAAATTGTTTCTTAATAGTTATTTTGTGGGTCTGTGATGCCCATACACTGGCCGCGTACATAATAATTGGTTCTACCACTGCGACGTATATGGTTTTGATTATCTCCGGGTTAAGACCCCATTGAACTTTGGCTGCCCTTGCTAACTGTTTGTAGAAATTCAATGCTTTGCGACACACATTTGCTGCGTGAGCATTGAAAGTCAACTTGTCATCGATCGTAAGGCCCAATATTTTGATCTCTCGCGACATCTGTATATCCTGCCCTCCCATGTTGAGATGTGGGGAGTCATATTTCAATTTATTTGTAACGATCATTGCGTTCGTCTTGTGTGGCGTAAATTTCGGTTAGGTTAGGTTAGGTTAGGTTAGGTTAGGTTAGGTTAGGTTAGGTTAGGTTAGGTTAGGTTAGGTTAGGTTAGGTTAGGTTAGGTTAGGTTAGGTTTTAGGTTAGGTTAGGTTAGGTTAGGTTAGGTTAGGTTAGGTTAGGAGGTTGGGTTAGGTTAGGTTGGGTTAGGTTGGGTTAGGTTAGGTTAGGTTAGGTTAGGTTAGGTTAGGTTAGGTTAGGTTAGGTTGGTTGGGTTAGGTTAGGTTAGGTTAGGTTAGGTTAGGTTAGGTTGGGTTGGGTTAGGTTAGGTTAGGTTAGGTTAGGTT
>JANFCV010000350.1:205000-212146 GCA_024500475.1 Phthorimaea operculella
GTTGGGTTGGGTTAGGTTAGGTTAGGTTGGAGTTAGGTTAGGTTAGGTTAGGTTAGGTTAGGTTAGGTTAGGTTAGGTTAGGTTGGGTTAGGTTAGGTTAGGTTGGGTTAGGTTAGGTTAGGTTGGAGTTGGGTTGGGTTAGGTTAGGTTAGGTTAGGTTAGGTTAGGTTAGGTTGGGTTAGGTTAGGTTAGGTTAGGTTAGGTTAGGTTAGGTTAGGTTGGGTTGGAGTTGGTTAGGTTAGGTTAGGTTAGGTTAGGTTGGGTTAGGTTAGGTTAGGTTAGGTGGGTTAGGTTAGGTTGGTTAGTTGCAGTTAGGTTAGGTTAGGTTAGGTTAGGTTAGGTTAGGTTAGGTTAGGTTAGGTTAGGTTAGGTTAGGTTAGGTTAGGTTAGGTTAGGTTAGGTTAGGTTAGGTTAGGTTAGGTTAGGTTAGGTTAGGTTAGGTTGGGTTGGGTAAGGTAAGGTAGGGTTAGGTTAGGTTAGGTGAGGTTGGAGTTAGGTTAGGTTAGGTTGGGTTGGGTTAGGTTGGGTTAGGTTGGGTTAGGTTAGGTTAGGTTGGGTTGGGTTAGGTTAGGTTAGGTTAGGTTAGGTTAGGTTAGGTTAGGTTAGGTTAGGTTAGGTTAGGTTAGGTTAGGTTAGGTTAGGTTGGGATTAGGTTAGGTTAGAGTTAGGTTGGGTTGAGTTAGGTTAGGTTGAGTTAGGTTAGGTTAGGTTAGGTTAGGTTGGATTAGGTTAGGTTAGGTTAGGTTAGGTTAGGTTAGGTTAGGTTGGGTTAGGTTAGGTTGGGTTAGGTTGGGTTGGTTAGGTTGGGTTAGGTTGGGTTAGGTTAGGTTAGGTTGGGTTAGGTTGGGTTAGGTTGGGTTAGGTTAGGTTGGAGTTAGGTTAGGTTGGGTTAGGTTAGGTTAGGTTGGGTTGGGTTGGAAGTTAGGTTAGTTGGAGTTAGGTTGGGTTAGGTTGGGTTAGGTTAGGTTAGGTTAGGTTAGGTTAGGGTTAGGTTGGGTTAGGTTGGGTTGGGTTAGGTTAGGTTGGGTTAGGTTAGGTTAGGTTGGTTAGGTTAGGTTAGGTTAGGTTAGGTTAGGTTAGGTTAGGTTAGGTTGGGTTAGGTTAGGTTAGGTTGGGTTAGGTTAGGTTAGGTTAGGTTAGGTTAGGTTGAGTTGGGTTGAGTTAGGTTGGGTTGGGTTGGGTTAGGTTGGGTTAGGTTAGGTTAGGTTAGGTTGGGTTGGGTTAGGTTGAGTTGGGTTAGGTTAGGTTGGGTTAGGTTAGGTTAGGTTAGGTTAGGTTGGGTTAGGTTAGGTTAGGTTAGGTTGGGTTGGGTTGGGTTGGTTGGGTTGAGGTTAGGTTAGGTTAGGTTAGGTTAGGTTGGGTTAGGTTAGGTTAGGTTAGGTTGGGTTAGGTTAGGTTAGGTTAGGTTGGGTTAGGTTAGGTTAGGTTAGGTTAGGTTAGGTTAGGTTAGGTTAGGTTGGGTTAGGTTAGGTTAGGTTAGGTTGGGTTAGGTTAGGTTAGGTTAGGTTAGGTTAGGTTAGGTTAGGTTGGGTTAGGTTAGGTTAGGTTAGGTTAGGTTGGGTTGAGTTGGTTAGGTTGGGTTAGGTTAGGTTAGGTTAGGTTAGGTTAGGTTAGGTTGAGTTAGGTTAGGTTAGGTTAGGTTGGGTTGGTTAGGTTAGGTTGAGGTTAGGTTAGGTTGGGTTAGGTTAGGTTGGTTAGGTTAGGTTAGGTTAGGTTAGGTTAGGTTGGGTTAGGTTAGGTTAGGTTAGGTTAGGTTAGGTTAGGTTAGGTTAGGTTAGGTTGGGTTAGGTTAGGTTAGGTTGGGTTAGGTTAGGTTAGGTTGGAGTTGGGTTGGTTGGGTTGGGTTAGGTTAGGTTAGGTTGGGTTGAGGTTAGGTTAGGTTAGGTTAGGTTAGGTTGGGTTGGGTTAGGTTAGGTTAGGTTAGGTTAGGTTGGGTTAGGTTAGGTTAGGTTAGGTTAGGTTGGGTTGGAGTTAGGTTAGTTGGGTTAGGTTAGGTTAGGTTAGGTTAGGTTGGGTTGGGTTAGGTTAGGTTAGGTTGGGTTGGGTTAGGTTGGGTTAGGTTGGGTTGAGTTAGGTTAGGTTGGGTTAGGTTAGGTTAGGTTAGGTTGGGTTAGGTTAGGTTGGGATTGGGTTAGGTTGGGTTAGGTTAGGTTAGGTTAGGTTAGGTTAGGTTGGGATTTAGGTTAGGTTGGGTTGGAGGTTAGGTTAGGTTAGGTTGAGTTAGGTTGGGTTAGGTTGGGTTAGGTTAGGTTAGGTTAGGTTAGGTTAGGTTGGGTTAGGTTGGGTTGGGTTAGGTTAGGTTAGGTTAGGTTAGGTTAGGTTGGGTTAGGTTAGGTTGGGTTGGGTTAGGTTAGGTTAGGTTGGGTTAGGTTGGTTAGGTTAGGTTAGGTTGGAGGTTAGGTTAGGTTAGGTTAGGTTGGAGTTAGGTTGGAGTTAGGTTAGGTTAGGTTAGGTTGGGTTGGGTTGGGTTGGGTTGGAGTTGGGTTAGGTTGGGTTAGGTTAGGTTGTGGTTAGGTTAGGTTAGGTTGGGTTCTGGTAAGGTTAGGTTAGGTTGCGGTTAGGTTAGGTTAGGTTAGGTTAGGTTAGGTTAGATTAGGTTAGGTTAGGTTAGGTTAGGTTAGGTTAGGTTAGGTTAGGTTAGGTTAGGTTAGGTTAGGTTAGGTTAGGTTAGGTTAGGTTAGGTTAGGTTAGGTTAGGTTGAGTTGGGTAGGGTAGGGTAAGGGTAGGTTAGGTTAGGTGAGGTTGGGTGGGGTTAGGTTAGGTTAGGTTAGGTTAGGTTAGGTTGGGTTAGGTTGGAGTTAGGTTAGGTTGGGGTTAGGTTGGGTTAGGTTAGGTTAGGTTAGGTTAGGTTAGGTTAGGTTGGGTTGGGTTAGGTTGAGTTAGGTTGGTTAGGTTAGGTTGAGTTAGGTTAGGTTGGGAGTTGGGTTGGGATTGAGTTGGGTTAGGTTAGGTTGGGTTGGGTTAGGTTGGGTTAGGTTAGGTTAGGTTAGGTTAGGTTAGGTTAGGTTGGGTTAGGTTGGGTTGGGTTAGGTTAGGTTAGGTTAGGTTGCTGGTAGGTTGGGATGATGTTAGGTTAGGTTGGTTTAGGTTAGGTTAGGTTAGGTTGAGTTAGGTTAGGTTAGGTTAGGTTGGTTAGGTTAGGTTAGGTTAGGTTAGGTTAGGTTAGGTTAGGTTAGGTTAGGTTGAGTTAGGTTAGGTTGAGTTAGGGTAGGTTAGGTTGGGTTATGTTAGGTTAGGTTAGGTTAGGTTAGGTTAGGTGGGTTAGGTTGAGTTGGGTTAGGTTGGGTTAGGTTGGGTTAGGTTAGGTTAGGTTGAGTTAGGTTGGGTTGGGTTAGTTAGGTTGGATTAGGTTAGGTTAGGTTGGGATTGGGTTGAGATTGGGATTAGGTTAGGTTAGGTTAGGTTAGGTTGGGTTAGGTTGGAGTTGGGTTAGGTTAGGTTAGGTTAGGTTAGGTTTGGGATTGGTTGGAGGTTAGGTTAGGTTGGGTTAGGTTGGGTTAGTTAGGTTGGGTTAGGTTAGGTTAGGTTGGGTTAGGTTGGGTTAGGTTAGGTTAGGTTAGGTTAGGTTAGGTTGGGTTAGGTTAGGTTAGGTTGGGTTGAGTTAGGTTGGGTTGGGTTGGAGGTTAGGTTAGGTTAGGTTAGGTTAGGTTAGGTTAGGTTAGGTTAGGTTAGGTTGGGTTAGGTTAGGTTAGGTTAGGTTAGGTTAGGTTAGGTTAGGTTGGGTTAGGTTAGGTTAGGTTAGGTTAGGTTAGGTTGGGTTAGGTTAGGTTGGGTTAGGTTAGGTTAGGTTAGGTTAGGTTAGGTTAGGTTAGGTTAGGTTGGAGTTAGGTTAGGTTAGGTTAGGTTAGGTTAGGTTAGGTTAGGTTAGGTTGGGTTAGGTTAGGTTGGGATTGGGTTAGGTTAGGTTAGGTTAGGTTAGGTTGGGTTAGGTTAGGTTAGGTTAGGTTAGGTTAGGTTAGGTTGGGTTGGAGTTAGGTTAGGTTAGGTTAGGTTAGGTTGGGTTAGGTTAGGTTAGGTTGGGTTAGGTTAGGTTAGGTTGGGTTGGAGTTAGGTTAGGTTAGGTTAGGTTAGGTTAGGTTAGGTTAGGTTAGGTTAGGTTAGGTTAGGTTAGGTTAGGTTAGGTTAGGTTAGGTTAGGTTGGGATTAGGTTAGGTTGGGTTAGGTTGAGTTGGGTTGGAGGTTGGGTTGGGTTAGTTGGGTTAGGTTAGGTTGGGTTGGGTTAGGTTAGGTTGGGTTGGAGTTAGGTTGGGTTAGGTTAGGTTAGGTTAGGTTAGGTTAGGTTAGGTTGGAGTTAGGTTAGGTTAGGTTAGGTTAGGTTAGGTTAGGTTAGGTTGAGTTAGGTTAGGTTAGGTTAGGTTAGGTTGGGTTAGGTTAGGTTAGGTTAGGTTAGGTTAGGTTAGGTTAGGTTAGGTTAGGTTAGGTTAGGTTAGGTTAGGTTAGGTTGAGTTAGGTTGAGTTGGGTTGGGTTAGGTTGGGTTAGGTTAGGTTAGGTTAGGTTGAGTTGAGTTAGGTTGGGTTAGGTTAGGTTAGGTTAGGTTAGGTTGGGTTAGGTTAGGTTGGGTTGGGTTAGGTTAGGTTAGGTTGGGTTAGGTTAGGTTGGGTTAGGTTGGAGTTAGGTTAGGTTGGGTTGGGATTGGAGTTAGGTTAGGTTAGGTTAGGTTAGGTTAGGTTAGGTTAGGTTAGGTTAGGTTAGGTTGAGTTGGGTTAGGTTAGGTTAGGTTAGGTTTGGGTTGGAGGTTAGGTTGGGTTAGGTTGGGTTAGGTTAGGTTAGGTTAGGTTAGGTTGGGGGTTGGAGTTAGGTTAGGTTAGGTTAGGTTGGGTTGGGTTGGGTTAGGTTAGGTTGGGTTAGGTTAGGTTAGGTTGGGTTAGGTTAGGTTAGGTTGGGTTAGGTTAGGTTGGGTTAGGTTAGGTTAGGTTAGGTTAGGTTGGGTTAGGTTGGAAGTTAGGTTAGGTTGGGATTGAGTTAGGTTAGGTTAGGTTAGGTTAGGTTAGGTTGGGTTGGGTTAGGTTGGGTTGGGATTGGGTTGGGGTTAGGTTGGGAGTTAGGTTAGGTTGGGTTGGGTTGGAGTTAGGTTAGGTTAGGTTAGGTTAGGTTAGGTTGGAGTTGGGATTAGGTTAGGTTAGGTTAGGTTAGGTTAGGTTAGGTTAGGTTGGGGTTAGGTTAGGTTAGGTTAGGTTAGGTTAGGTTGGGTTAGGTTAGGTTAGGGTTGGGTTGAGTTAGGTTAGGTTGGGTTGGGTTTGGAGTTAGGTTAGGTTAGGTTAGTTAGGTTAGGTTAGGTTAGGTTGGGAGTTAGGTTAGGTTAGGTTGGGTTGGGTTGGGTTAGGTTAGGTTGGGTTGGGTTAGGTTGGGTTGGGTTAGGTTAGGTTGGAGTTGAGTTGGGTTAGGTTAGGTTAGGTTAGGTTAGTTAGGTTATTAGGTTAGGTTAGGTTAGAGTTAGGTTAGGTTGGGATTAGGTTAGGTTAGGTTAGGTTAGGTTGGTTAGGTTGGATTTAGGTTAGGTTAGGTTGGGTTGGTTGGATTAGGTTAGGTTAGGTTAGGTTAGGTTAGGTTAGGTTAGGTTAGGTTGGAGTTGGAGGTTGGGTTGGGTTAGGTTAGGTTAGGTTAGGTTAGGTTAGGTTGGGTTAGGTTAGGTTAGGTTAGGTTAGGTTAGGTTAGGTTAGGTTAGGTTAGGTTGGGTTGGATTGGGATTGGAGTTAGGTTAGGTTGGGTTAGGTTGGGTTGGGTTAGGTTGGAGTTGGGTTAGGTTAGGTTAGGTTAGGTTGGGTTGGGTTGGGTTAGGTTAGGTTAGGTTAGGTTAGGTTAGGTTAGGTTAGGTTAGGTTAGGTTGGGTTAGGTTAGGTTAGGTTAGGTTGGGTTAGGTTGGGTTAGGTTAGGTTGGGTTGGGTTGGGTTAGGTTAGGTTAGGTTAGGTTGGGTTGGGTTAGGTTGGAGTTGGGTTAGGTTAGGTTGGGTTAGGTTAGGTTAGGTTAGGTTAGGTTGGAGGTTAGGTTGGGATTAGGTTAGGTTAGGTTAGGTTAGGTTAGGTTAGGTTAGGTTAGGTTAGGTTGGGTTAGGTTGGGATTGGTTAGGTTAGGTTGGAGTTGGGTTAGGTTAGGTTAGGTTGGGTTAGGTTAGGTTGGAGTTGAGTTGAGTTAGGTTAGGTTGGGTTAGGTTAGAGTTAGGTTAGGTTAGGTTAGGTTAGGTTAGGTTGGGTTAGGTTAGGTTAGGTTAGGTTTTAGGTTAGGTTAGGTTAGGTTAGGTTAGGTTAGGTTAGGTTAGGTTGGTTGGAGTTAGGTTAGGTTAGGTTAGGTTAGGTTAGGTTAGTTAGGTTAGGTTAGGTTAGGTTGGGTTAGGTTAGGTTAGGTTAGTTGGGTTGGGTTAGGTTAGGTTAGGTTAGGTTGGGTTAGGTTGGAGTGGGTTAGTTGGGTTAGGTTGAGTTGGGATTGGGTTAGGTTGGAGTTAGGTTAGGTTAGGATTAGGTTGAGTTGGGTTGAGTTAGGCTTAGGTTAGGTTAGGTTAGGTTAGGTTAGGTTAGGTTAGAGTTAGGTTAGGTTAGGTTAGGTTGGGTTGGAGGTTGGGTTAGGTTAGGTTAGGTTAGGTTGGGTTAGGTTAGGTTAGGTTAGGTTAGGTTAGGTTAGGTTGGAGTTAGGTTAGTTGGGTTGAGTTGGAGTTAGGTTGGAGTTAGGTTGAGTTGGGTTAGGTTGGGTTAGGTTAGGTTGGTTAGGTTAGGTTAGGTTGGGTTAGGTTAGGTTAGGTTAGGTTAGGTTGGTTAGGTTAGGTTAGGTTGGGTTGGGTTGGTTGGAAGTTAGGTTGAGTTGGGTTAGGTTAGGTTAGGTTAGGGTTAGGTTAGGTTTAGGTTAGGTTAGGTTAGGTTAGGTTGGGTTAGGTTAGGTTGGTTAGGTTAGGTTAGGTTGGGTTGAGTTGGGTTGAGTTAGGTTAGGTTGAGTTAGGTTAGGTTAGGTTAGGTTAGGTTGGGTTGGAGTTGGAGTTGGGTTGGAGGTTAGGTTGGGATTAGGTTGGGTTAGGTTGGAGTTAGGTTAGGTTGGGTTGGGTTAGGTTAGGTTAGGTTGGGTTAGGTTAGGTTAGGTTAGGTTAGGTTAGGTTAGGTTAGGTTAGGTTGGGTTAGGTTAGGTTAGGTTAGGTTAGGTTGAGGTTGGGTTAGGTTGG